>VDFB02252001.1:0-80215 GCA_007258455.2 Sequoia sempervirens | reverse complement strand
AATCCCAAGGAAGGAGAGGTGTTGTCATATGGCGGAGAAAACAAAGCAATAATCTGAACTTGAAATACAAAGCTGGAAATGAAAAGTAGGCGGTGAACCAGCCATGAGAATTTCCACGCTACCACTTGAACAGTGGGGGGAAAACATTACATTACAAAACTAGTTCATCCACTACGGCAAGCATCCACTTAGAGTGGGGATTCACCACTTTTTAGTGGGTACAAAAGATAGATTAACAAGTTCTTTTCCACACTGGCGGTAAACCATCCAGGGTTACAATGTTGTAATTGAAACACAATAAATGCTGAAATAAGAATGATTGGACAGTACTACTGTTACCAGCATTTACAATGATCTTATTACAATGAATATCATTAGAAATCTGCTCCAAAACAGTTGCAATAACTTTACTATATTTCTTATTACAATGATGAACTGAAAATCCAGAGGAATATAGCAAGGGAAAGACCATACCAGGTCTGATTTTTAAACCAGCAAATTGTGATTCTCAACCAGCAACTATGCAAACTTCCAAATGTTAATAACTCCAACAAATCTTCACCTAACTTCAATGAAACAACAGCTAATCATCATTAAATTTGTTATATCTTTCACCCAAAGAGCTTCTATCTCCTTCAAAAGGACTGCACATTAAGTTAGCAGCATAGATGCCAAAGAGAGATTGCACGAAATGGAAAGAAATAAGTCTGATATAAACTTCCAACAAACTCTAGTTCAGACCAGCAAGAATACTTTCACCAATTTGCTTCTATCTTCATCCAAAATGCTCCAATCACTTCCAAATTGAGTGCACATGAACTAGAAGCTTAAACACCCATGAAATATAGCATAACTTGGAAAGTGCTAAGTCTGATATAAATTTCCAGTGAACCAAAATACAGACCAGCAAGCATTACAACCACCAATATGCTTAATTCTCTCACAAACTCCCACAATACTCTCCAGAACTGAAACACAATGCCTCCTAAAGGCAAGGCGACCAAATAACATGAATTAAGCAATACAAAGCAGCAACAAATGAAAAGCTCGAATTCCAATGCAGCTATGGAGATGGTACGGCCCTAGGAAGAGGGCGACCTCTCTTAAAAATTGGAGACTTGATGATAAAATCTGATACTTCACCCAAAGGGTCGCCACAAGCATAGAAATTGATTAGCCAAATACCCACAACCAAATAAAAATCACACAAAGAGCTGCACACAAAAATCTACTTCAGCTGTATAATAACCAGCAAGCTCAAATCTGGAAAAATCTCACCAAAACTCAACAATGAAGCTCAATATGCACTTCTGAATGAAGCACACTCCCAATTGACCATCTAGGGAACCATAGTTTCAGGCCCGAAGAATGGTGTAGAAATACTAAGCTCCCCCTTAGCCGGGTTCTGAAATCAATTCAGCAACATAGCTTTACAATATTTTCCAAAGATAATCAGCTCTTCAAACAGCAGCAATATATAAGTTTCAATTGGCAAATGAAGCAACAAGAGACTCTTCAAATTCCAAGAAGTTGAATCACTTCAACTTCCAAAAAGGATGCCACTTTAAGCATTTCACTTTTTGAAATAATAAAATATTAATCAACCTCTTTTAGGCATCCAACTTCACTTTGCAACAATAAAGCATTTAATAATTCATTAAATGCACCATTGACCCCCTAATGACCCCCTTTTAAAAACAACATGAAGTGATCATTCCTAGGCATGGGGGTACAACTAAGAAACATAAAAATGACTAAGTATAAAACTTAATCCATGGAGATAACCAAAGCCAAACTGAAACTGAAGGATAGCAAGATGACTTGAGTTGAATTGTTGATGATGCTACTACCAAAATTAGACTTACTAAAACTAGCCAATTGCTATAAATAGTAATTTCACATCAAAACAACAGAAAGCCAAACTGAACATTGAACTGCTGCTAGACAGATACTACCAAAAGATAGGCTTGCTAAAAAATAGTGAATGCTATAAATAGTAAGTCTGCACAACAACCTCAAAACGCCAACTGAGCAGTATCTGAAAGAGGAAACCCTAATTTTCTGCCTCAACTTAGCCTACGAATTTCTGGAAATGGGCTAAATCCAAATGAAGAGTGTAGGGCCAAAATGGGGACATTACAGTTATTTCTGTGGCTTCAACCAAGTAACTGTCAGTTGCTTCCTTATACTCTTGCCATGATTTGGACCTCCCACATACACACTGAATGCCTGGCCTTCAAAATACCCGCACCTTGTATTCAATCACTAATATTGATATGGACCCGATTAATGACAACATCATTCCCGTGACTCCAAACCATTGCGGCATTCAATAGTGAATTCATGCTGCAATAGAGCTACGAGTTTGGTGCCTTCTATATATGAATGCTTCCCGTTGCTTCAATGAGTCTTAAATAAATACGCTGCCTTCTATAAAGAACCTTCAATCGAATGAATTCATATATAATCGACTCCTATAATCAAACCATGACTATTCTCCAACGATCTTCAGAGGAAATTCTCATAAATTCATGATGCCTAGTATTCTTCTTCTTCCTGCGACGACCTTAGTCTCTTAAATATCGACTTCTTGATGAGAGACGGTTTTCTTTGAAACAACATGGTTTACAATGTCACCCGACTCTTTGTTTATCAATGACCATTTAGTTCATACGGTGCTATGTATGGTCTGAACTCCTTGCAAACCACGGTTTGGTAATTCAAGTGACTAATTAACATGACTCCTTACATTCATTCGTCTCTGCCACAATTCACCATTTGGTCACTGATGTGACATCAATCATCTGTAAGGTGGCTTCTTATTGCCTCTGTCTTCTTCCTAAAAGTTGTGGAAGATATTCGACTTTCCAAATTCCGACAACTCCACATCAATAGT
Organism: Sequoia sempervirens; assembly: GCA_007258455.2. Classification (NCBI taxonomy): domain Eukaryota; kingdom Viridiplantae; phylum Streptophyta; class Pinopsida; order Cupressales; family Cupressaceae; genus Sequoia; species Sequoia sempervirens. Next base: position 77,319 of record VDFB02252001.1, on the reverse strand, counting down.
CAATTGATGGACATGTATGCTTCTTGAATCCAATATACTGAGTCAACTTTTCTCCTCAATTGGTGCATTCTTTTAACTAGGCGAAGTCTTGTGAAAGGACTACGATAAGAATTAAGAGAGGGTTGATTAATTTAAATGCTCCCCCTTTAATCGCAACTCCTTTATTCAAGCGTCAATCTTATTTCCAAACATTTCAAATTCTTCAGCATTCAACAGCTTCAATATAATTGGCATTCGTAAAGAACCCGATACCTCTTGCTTCGTTTAGACTAGAGATGAGACTTCTAATTAGCATGATATCCTTCACAATAAACTCTCCTCTGTATGTTCAACTATATCAACAATTGCTCAATAAAATATAAAATTCTTTGTACTGAACTCTTCAACTCCTTATTTTGTTTGAAATTTGTCTTGATTCAAGACTTAACAATTTTCGAAACTAAAAACAATAAAGCACAACTGCGAAATCAGAATGACTTCACCATAAGAGAATTGACTTTTTGTCCCCAAGCTCCTGGTAACCAAGCTTCCCAAAAAATCAATCCCAAAAACTAGCATATTTGCAATAAGCCTCCTGAAAGCTTTTTATTCTTTTCTTCGTAACACCTCGTGTGACTTCTTGAATTCTTGTCTTTCTCCCTTTCACTTTTAATTTGAATTCTTTTTTCGAAAATTCACTTTGAAAAGTAACTTAGTTAATTTATTTAAATTTTCCAACTCATAGTTACTTTTGCCCTATTAATTTAAGTTGACCTTTTCAATTTAACTTATGTCGACAACTTAAATTAATAATTTAACTTTATGCTGACTCAAAAAATTTGGGGACATTACAGAATCATGAGGATACTCAATATGGTGATCTAAATGATAGGTGTTTATCCACAGCCATCTTGCACCATTTTAACTTCTCTATGCTCATAGCCTTTGTCAAAGCATCTACAATGATCACCATGTTATCCACCTTCTCGACAATAACCCTTTTGTCCTCCAAAATGTCATGAATAGAGTGATATCACACAACAATGTGATTTGTATGGGCATGAAGGGTAGGGTTCCTTGCCAAGCTGATGTGTAATGGGCTGCTAAATTTTTTCTTTTAATTTTATAAAGGTTTGTCAAAATGTCAATTGCCCTATACTATGATGTTCCCTCTAATCTTTGTTCTTACTCAAAATTTTATTCATGTTATTCTCGAATTCAACGCGCTCAATTCGAGGGATAACCCCTACGAAAACTTGTCTATTTTGTAGCCCATGTATTCTGGGCACGTAAAACGAGAAAAAATACATTGGTCCTCATGCATGGTCCCCCATCCTAAAAAAATTCATTATGAGCATTAACCTTTGTTAGTTCATCGAAATCACATTTTAAACCAAGTTGTGAAAATTCAATTTTGGGAGTCAGCAAATTTTCTGCAAATTTAGGGGCGCTGATTTTTAGCACTTTTACATATTAAATGTAGGGGCTCTATTTTTCACTGCTCTTACATATTTCATGCCTTAGTCATTTTCTGGCATATGTAGGAGCGCTGATTTTTAGCGCTTTTACATATTTCATGTAGGAGCTTTGTTTTTCACCGCTCTTACATATTTTATGCCTTAGTCATTTTCTGGCACATGTAGGAGTAGGGTTTTTTAGCATTTTTACATCTCAAAGCACAAGTCACATGTAGGAGCTTTGTCTTTCACCACTCTTACATGTTTCATGCCTTAGACATATTTCACATGTAGAAGCTTTGTTTTTTACCGCTTTTACATATGACATGTAAAAGCTCCGTTTTTCACCGCTTTTACATATTTCACATGTAGAAGCTCTGTTTTTCACCGCTTTTACATGAAACTACCCAAGTCCTTTAATATGCTAAAGTGCTGATTTTTAGCACCAAGAAGAATTTGAAGACAAAGCTTTCTCAAATAGCTTCAATGAACAAAATGATGGATTTCTAGCTTATTTTAGATTTGAAAGGCATCGGAAAGTCTTCAATCTCAAGAATCCTCGTCATCTCCAAAGTACACTCCAATGCCAGATAGTGATGAAGTGCGATGAAGTGCACGTCATCATGAAGTTTTCATGGAGAAAGATGTTAAAGAAGGCCAAATTTTGCCTTAGATTAGATTTCCTAGTTTTAGCATTTGTCATGCTTTATATAAATAAGTTTTGACATTTTACATGTCATTTTGCAAAATGTAATTACATGTAAAATCATAGATGTTTTCCTATAATGATGGAAAACATTTTTGAATAATTCTTTTAGGTAGGTGATATTTTCCTAAAGTTGCTCACCTACTTTTCCTAGATTTGCTCTTCCCTCTCTTTTATAAATATGAGGGAATTCTTTTGTAATAGGGATCTTTTATCTCTTGCAACAAAGTGTTGCTCATTTTGAAACAAATGTATGAAACTTTGTGTTCATCTCTGTGAATCTGAATCTAATCAATAAAGAAGAAAGTTGCATACAAGACTTTGTGTTGGAATCGATTCTCTTATGGTTTGATCAAATTGGTGGTGATTAGTGTGTGAGATCTAAGAACTTTGGATAAATCTGTGTCGACTTTGTGTTGCACTCTTTATTCAGATTTGTGTTTATGTTTGGATAACTATTGGTGGATTATCTACAAGACTTTGCGCTTGTAATTGTTCATGTTGTTTACAGAATTGTTGTATCTAAGAAGATTTTGTGCTTCTAATACAACAAACGTTACATCTCACAAGGATCCATCGGTGGAAAGCTACGGAACGACTTTGTGCCTTCGAGAGTTTTTCTTTTTTATTTTATTGTTCATTATTATCATGCTGGTATCTCTAAGCTTTGCTTTGACAAGATAGAGATATTGGAATTGCTGCTTTGTTTTTAGTTTAAAGTTGTATCAAATTAGAACTATCAACTGTGAAGCATTGTAAAACTTATTCTCTGAAAAAAAAAAGAAGTATGAATGTGACACACCACCATCTCGTAATTGTAGTGTACATCTTTTGTGAATACTTAATTAGTTTTACTTAGCTTCAGTAAACAGTAAGAAGGGCGCTTCCCCTTTCTGAGAGGAGAGATTGTATCTCACACAGTTGTGGCTGAATGCAATTTTTTGTAATCTGTTAAAAAGGGATCACATAATTTTCACCCAACAATTCACCAATTGATTAACCAAAATGAACATAAAGACAGCCTGCTATATATTTTATTTTAATACAAAAATTCATAACAAAGAACTCAACAAAAATCTTCCATACAGTTATAAATTTGTATTACAGTTTATATAATGCAAATTACAATTGCTAATGTTCTAACCTCCACATGAAGTTGATGATAATTCTTCCCTTGCTGGATGCTGACCTGTATACTCCTGCCCCAATCTCCAAGCCTTAAAAATTGATTAATATGGCTGATATGGAGAGTCCTAGTTGCAATAGACTTCAAGGAGATATTTTTTCCCCAACCTGCGTTGCTTTTTGCTGACTAGGTTGCCTGATAACTATTACTTTATTGTGTCCCTTCCCAGTCCTTATACAACACAATTCTAACAAGGTGGGGTGATACTTTTTCCAGCTCCTCGACACTCCAAAAGAAAGCAGATCAACCAGATATAGAGTCCTACTAGTGTTAAAATTCCTCCCATAAAGCTGTGCCAAACTTCAATTCCTTCCCACATCCATTTTTAAAACCCTCAACTTCAGGAAGTTAGTTGCGATATTAATTTTTTTGGGTCTTTATATATTCAAAAGTTGACGGTAGGGCCTATAGAGTCCCAACGGCCTAAGACTCTATTTTCCTTTGCACATTGCAAAAATTTGCAACTGCCACTAGAAAATTATCCCCATGCCCTCCTTAACATATAATATCCACTTATAATAATGAGTATCCAGAATATGTTGAATGATACAATGGATAGTAAACTCTTTTAAGCAATAGATTTTAATACATATTTGCAACAAAATGAACTTTTACTTCATACCTAGGAATGATGTTTGGATTTCTCAATATAACTCAAACCTATAAGTGTTATACCCAAAATTGAAATCTTTAAATAAAATTTGAAATTGTCACCTTTCTTGTAATGTCCCCGTTTTAGCCAATATCACAGTTTTGATGGATTAGTCTATCAACGGGTCCTCGTAAGCTAATGTTGGTGATTTGAGGGCCTTATGTGGGAGTTTCTTAGTTCTTCAGATGGCAATTTATAGTGTTCTCTTCTCTAGTGTTGGGTGACATTCAGAGACGACCTTCCTCAAGTGTTTCAAACTCCATTTGCACTCACTTCCTATTTTTAGTAAGTCACTTGGGCGTTTGGTCCAACCTTACTATTTATACTAAGCCATCAAGATGGGCAGTTTGAGCAATGGGTTACCCCATGGTGTTGGCAGAATTAATTGATATTGAGCTTTAATGGAGTTATGGAATATTAATTATTATTAAAGTGATTACTTTAATAATAATTAAATTATAAAAGTAGATATCATTAATGATTTTATTGACCTTATAATATATGACTTATTTTAATAACATAAAGTCAATTATTTAAATCATTGAAAGGGGTGCCCAGATAAAGTTCTAACACTTGGCAACAAAAGAAAATATGTTTTAATATATTTAATGAATTAAATATGCTTTGGGAGTCATGCTTTTCATGAGGAGGTATAAAAGCTTTGAAAAAAGCACATTGACTAGTCATTCATTGTAGAAACCCTAGTTTCCCCAAAATCTCCGTTTCTGACTGTTTTTAGGTTTTTCTGAAGGGTTTTGGTTTTTTTGCAAATTTTTGAGTTTTGATGCAATAAATGAACAGTACGGCTTTTCTAGAAATTAATATTAAATTCAATAAAAATGCTAGATCTTCAATATGAGTAGAAATACAAGCTAGAATGAAGGCGTCTCTTTTATTTGCTCAACTGGTAACAATACAATAAGATTCTGAAGCATGCAAAGTAAAAAGAATGATTTTTTGAAAACCTGATTTTTTTGATACAGCATTAAATGAACAGCTGAAAATGGTACGGCTGCAAAGATGAAACCCTTTCTCCCCTGCCAGTCGCCAGACAATGGTTCTCTGAGTATTTGCGCCCCTCAAGGTAAAGTCAGAAGGTAGAAACTGAAGGCGTCTTTCCTCTGGAGACAAGGTACGGCTTTCTGCAACAGTACGGCCAAGTACAACAGTACGGCCTGTCTAAAACAGCAGCAATAAATATAAAACCCTTCCCTCTGTCTTCAATGCCAAAACTCTGATGATATGATGCGCCTTTATAAATGAATGTATTCTGAATGAAAGAATATACTGAAGCTCTGTAAATGGATTAACTCTGAAGATCAATGATTTCCTCTGTGTGAGAAAACCTCTGCTGGCAATAGATCAAGTGATATTTCACACTCTCTGAATTGCTTTCCGCTGGAGATGGCTCGTTCCCCAAGGAATTCGAGTTCAAACCCTAAGGTTCTGTGCTCAGATCAATTTGATCAGTTTCTCAAAATCCAATAATCACATAATGCTCAAAAAACCAAGGCAAATCCACTCTTATGCTGAAAAGTGCGATTTCCTTAAGAATAGGGTTTTTTTTTAAATATTTGACTTTTTAATTCTTTTAATTTCTCAATAGTTCTCCGTCAAATAATTATAATAAATTATAATTATTAACTGGCCCCTTTCTGATGATGGGCGCACCCCTCAAGACAAATCACTTAAGTTATAATTTAATATTATAACTTTACATTATAACCATTAAATCATTAATATTTAATTAATACAATTAAATATTAATACCTCGCTCATTATTAACCCGATGCTCGAGCCGTCTGATGCTAACGACAACGGAAGTGATTCTGAATGCCATAAGTCCATACTGCTAAAAATAGCAGGGGTCCCACGCTGACTGCCAGGAACTGCTAAAAATAGCAATTCTGCAAAAAGTCTCCGATTGAGCCCAAACGAAAGCCAATTGATCAAAACTGCCAATCAGAAGCTGAGCCAAGCTCCGAAACAACCCTCTAACCACTCTATCAGCCTACGAGGGTCTCGTGATAGGCTAAACTTACGAACTCTGATGCTCGCCAAAAATGGGGACATGACATTCATCTATTCATACTTTCCAAATTGCTTGAGCTTTTGTTGTGGTGAAGAAACTAAGGTTTCTTGCTGCAAATCAATCTTGGAGAATGAAAACTCTCTCAGATTTTGCAATCTACAGGTGTGAAATACCACCCAAAGGTTGCTCTTCAAGTGGTTTCAATCAAGAGTCACATTTGTGCATATTTGAAGTGATTATTACAAAGAATTGACAAGGGTTTAAGTGCCGACTAGAATTTATAGAACAAACTTTGCTGATTACACCCATTTTAAATGCCACATGGGAGTCCATTGAGAAGGCCGTACAAATCCTAGCTAGGCCATACTAGTGAGTTGAGGCATGGGAAAGAAGAGAGGAAACGCCTAAAGTTTGAGCTTCAATCTTTCATCATTCTAGGTGTCTAAGGCATACAGACCTTTGTACAGCAATTTTGAGGTGAAGAAATCTGAAATATTGGGGAAGGCGTCCAAAATAAGGGTTTCCAATCTGCTGTTAAATTATTTCAGAATTGCAATATAATTGCTTTTGGCTTCCAGGTATGATCTCATTGTAAATGCAAGCAATAATAAATCTGATTTGATAGTTTATTATATTGCTTCAATATTTCCCTTATTTTGCAATTGTATACATTTCATTTGCATTTCCTAGTGAATATTCCAAAAACACACAAAAAAAGCAAAAAACAAATAGTAAGTATCCTATCAGGGCTGGGATATTTCAATGGTATAAAAGCAATTTTCTTGCCATCTTGTGCTGGGAAAATATTTCATGAGTAAAAAGAATATGCAATATACCAAAGGTGCAACTCAGTGGGAACCACCATAGATACCAAAGGGTGAAATAGTGTCAGGTTATTTGGGTATTCATAGGAGTAATTCTAGTGACAGTGAGACTGTTACAAGTGCCATGGCAGAAAGGGAGAAAGGAAATGCAAGTTTAGTTAGTCCCGATTCCAAAGCCAGGAGGTAATTTGAAAACATGATGGATATGATGTCACAGCTTATGGGAACTATGAGACAATTTACCCCAACCCAGCAACCTAGTCATCCTGGCGAGACTAGTGGTACTTAGGGAGTTGGTCAGCCTAATGTGAAGGTTAATCGGTTTACTACTTCAGCAGGTTCAGTTCTTAGACCTTTGTAGTCGACCTTTTCTCCTAGAGAGGTGCCACAGGCCCCATAGGTTCAAGTGCAGAAACCACAGGTTATCACAGTTGGTGATATTACACACTACTATGCTAAGTATATGACCCTACTGCCTGAAATCAAGGAGTTTTTGACTTTAGAGCAGGTCCTAAATCAAAAGAGGCATAGAGTTGGAGGTGCAGTTAGGACGGAGCACAGGGCACCACAAGGTCCTCGAGATTTGTAGCAGGCTATGAGCAAGATTACCTTGCCACATTTTGAGGATAGTGACAAATGCACTACGAAGTCTTGGGTCCAGAAACAGGCAATTATCTGTTGTTGAGGCCAATGCCAGAGGAGGGTGCGATTAAATTTGCCATATTACACTTGGATGGTCTAGCACATGAGTGGTGGTATCACGGTTTGGTGACACTCCAACACCATCTTATTACCACCTACAATGAGTTTACTAACAAACTCATCGAGCACTTTGATCCTAAGGATCCAGAGTTGTATTTCAAGGAGCTAGCTCAACTCAAGCAGGTTGGCACTGTGGAGTCCTATATTACAAAGTTTCAAAGATTGTCTGTGATGGTCCCTAGTATCTCAAAGAGGAGACTAGTGATTCTATTTAGTGAGGGACTTTTATGTAAAGTGCCTGACCCAAAACTGATGTTTTATCCCTGTTTTTCTGCCTTGGTAATTATGTCAAACACTTTCCTTGCAACCTTCAACTTGCTGATGATTTGTTTCAGTCGGCTGTGATGTTGTTTTTGATGTTTTCCAATGATGCAAATAGCTTGAAAATGAATGCTAGACAACTTCTAAGAGAATAGAAATGCAATGCAAAATGTTTTTGTATTTTTAAATGTATGTAAATGACTACTACTCATGAAAATATGCACCTACAGCAATAAGACATTTTGACAAACAATTTGCTGCTAAACTTCATAAGCTGATATGAAACATAGTATATTGACATTATTACAAACAAGTTGCAGCCAATCTTCAATGCTTGTATTTGTCAATATGAGTAAGTTGTTACAATGCAAGATGACAACTACTCGTCCTTCTCATTAACTGGAATGTGCAGACTGATTGTAATAATTTTTGCCAAAACTCTTGGCTACAAGGGATAGCGAATGCAAATGATATAAACCTACATTGCTGATGCAACTCTAACAGCGATTACAAGATGAGTTATGTAATGCAAATATATATCAAAAACCTGGAATAAGTCTGACGTTGGTGCTGAGATGGCCGCCCCTGTTCTGAACAGTCACAATTGATATGTTGATAGAAGCAGCTCCAGACTCTCATAAAATATATCAAAACTCAACGCCATGTCCTCCTAATTGAAGCGCTCCAGATCTGATTAGTAATCGATGCACAATGAATTTTAATTTGAATTTATTTCTCCTTCTTAAACAAAGTCGTATCTCCCCTGAATGCGTCACAGCTGGGCCACGAATGAGAACCAGGCACAAAATCGAGCTATCAAATATATTGCCTTCCTTAATCAAATTCGTGCTTCCTTCTTCCCTTGATAAAGATAAGAGATCGCTGTCTTATTCGACTGCTGAGTGAGCTGCTAGCTTCCAACCTCTTGGAATGTTATGTCTTCACGGCCAAAGAATTCTGCTAGCTTCCAAAGCAATATTTGAATAAAACATGAGATGAATATTTCCCAAAAACCCACGCAGCTGCTCCTTAACTGACCACAATTTATCTCTCAGCTTGTATATTACTATCAAATACCTCCAAAGGGAACAATTACTTATTCTTAGCTCTTCTCTAATTCGTCCTTTCTAAGTTGCAGAATAAAATATAATATCTCCAGATTCTCAGCCACTAGTATCAAAACTGACTATGAATAACAAACCCAGCAATAAGATGATTTCTTCTTCAACATCAAAATTTGGCCAATGGCCACTAAATTTTGGATACAATGAGAAGAACTGAAATATTCTCCTCTCAAAACTAGCTAGGGTTGGTGTTGCATAACCGAAACCAGCAACTTAGAGAATTTAACTTCTCCAACCAAGTCAAGCATCCAAGCTCTCCAATATGCAGAAAATGTATTCAACTCCAGGATGTCTCAAATGCCCTCCAAAAGCCCCTTATAAAGAAATTGACAAGAGGTTTCAAGAAGCTTCTAGAATAAATTATTATTTTATTCTTTTAAGTGACTTTTTTAATATTATTTTATTTTTTAGTCACTTTAATATTAAATTAATTAAATATAAGGTTACTTTTTAATATTTTATTTTTAATAACCTTATAAGTAATTAATTTAATATATTCCCCTTATTGCTCCAAATTGGGGACATGACATTTTAGAGCCTTTGCGTGGATGGGTCAAAGCATAGTTTGCGGACTCGGCCGACTCGCCGCGGACTCGCCGCGGACTCGCGAGTCCCTACCCTGGCCGAGTCCACTCGCCGCGGACTCGGGAGTCGAGTCCAGGCGAGTCCTGGGTCGGGACTCCCGAGTCCGACCTCAGGACTCGGCCGAGTCCTGAGGTCGGACTCGGGAGTCCCGACCCAGGACTCTCCTGTGCGGCTGAGTCTCAAAAACGGGTTAAAACCCATGATTTTTTTGCTTTTTTCTTTCATTTTTTGACTGTCACTCTTGAAAACCAGGTCTGCAAGTTGCTGTGGGATTGATAGAAGAAGGGAGAACGAACCAAAAAGGCCAAAATCGAGCAAGGTAAGTGATCTAACACTGCTTTTTGTTTGTTTTCTTCAATTTTTTTGCATTCAAAATTTAAAAAATCAAGAAAAATAAGGGGAAATGCTGCCAAATTTTTTTCTCTTTTCCTTAATAGCCTAATTCTTATTCTTTCTACTTTCTAGCTTGGTTTTGCATCTTTTTTCTTTTGCAAATGTTTGAAACTTTGAAATTTTGAATCACATTTATTTGCTGTTTTTTTGCAAACCCTAGCTGATTTTTCTTTTCATTTTGAACTTGAAACAGCAATGTCGTCTTCAAATCCAAAGGGAGTAAAAAAAGACCCTGCATGGAAGTATGCAATTCCAGGAAATAAAAAAGGTGAATTGACATGTCATGAATGCAACAAATGGATGACAGGAGGAATAAACAGATTAAAATACCACCTTGCTAGAATCCCTGGTCAAAATGTGGAGGGATGCAAGAATACCACTCCTGAGATCATTAGAGAGATGAAGGCCCTTCTTGCTGAATATGAGCTTAAGAAAGAGGAAAGACAAAAAACAAAAGATGCCCTAACATCAGCGATGAGTGGATCTCAATCCCAATCTGCACCCTCTAAGCCCCATGGTGTTGCAAGTCCAAGCTTCCGTGCTCCACATTCATCTTTTGGGGAGAGTCCTGATGGTTCTTTTTCTACTGCTAGTCAGGGTCCTTCATCAGGACCAAATTATTTTGTTCCACGTAATGTTCCAGGAGCACAACCTTCACTTGAAGGTACAGGTTGGAATAAAGAAAAGCATCAAGAAGCTAGGATGGCTGCTGCAAACTTTTGGTATTACAATAATCTACCTTTCAATGTTGCAAACAGCCCATATTGGGAAGGTTTGGTGAATGCCCTTACAGTTGCAGGAAAGGGGTTTAAGACTCCATCATCTAAAGATTTGAGTGGGCCATTGCTAGAGGAAGCCGTAAAGAATACACAGTTTGTGGTTGATGAGCAAAAAAAATTTTGGCGAAGAAAAGGTTGCAGCATTTTATCTGATGGGTGGACAGATGGACGAAATAGAACTCTCCTTAACTTTTTAGTGGCCTCTAATGGTGGATTGGTGTTTCTAAAATCAATAGATGCCTCCCATGAAGTTAAAAATGCTGAGACTTTATGCAATCTATTAGATGGGGTGGTCCAGGAGGTTGGAGTTGATAATGTTGTCCAAATCATCACGGACAACGCAGCTGCATATGTAGCTGCAGGTAGACTACTTATGGAGAGGTATCCCACAATTGCATGGTCTCCATGTGCTGCACATTGTTTAGATCTATTGCTAGAGGACATTGGGAAGATTTCATGGGTCAAAAGTGTGGTTGAAGATGCAAAAAGTGTTACAAAATTTATCTACAACCATACTTGGGTGCTTTCTTTGATGAGGAAATTTACAAATGGCAAGGACCTTGTGCGACCTGGAGTGACACGATTTGCTAGCCACTTCCTCACATTGCAAAGCATTCTTGGTGCCATTAATCATCTCAAACAAATGTTCGTGTCTGATGCTTGGAAGGAGTCCTCATTTTCCAATAGACCTGAAGGGGAGAGGATTGTTGCCATAGTTTTTGATGAGACATTCATCAAAAATGGAGAGGAGTTGATGGGGGTAAGTAGCAATCACACAAAAATAAATTATACATGATAATCTATTTGCTGTTTTTTTTTTTTGAGGGGTTAATTTTGTTATGATTTAACATTTGTTTTCATTTTTTTAGGTGACAGAACCTTTGGTGAGGGTTCTTCGTATGGTGGATGGAGATGGCATGCCAATGGGGTTCATCTATGAGGCCATGGATAGGGCCAAAGAGGCCATATCACGTTACTATGGCGGAAACAAAAAGAAATATGAAATCATATGGCGCATCATTGATCGGAGATGGACACACCAACTCCACCAGCCGATCCATGCCTTCGCCTACTTCTTGAATCCGAAGTTCTACTTCTCGGACACATTTAAGGCGGATGAGGAGGTCATGGAAGGTCTTGTCATATGCATTGATAGGATGGTGCCTGATCCTGAGCTGAGAGATAAAGTGCTTGATGAGTTGGAGGTGAGATTTGTTACATCTTATTTATGAATTTGCAATGTTGAGCCTTGACTATCTATGAATTTTCTATATTTGATTTACTTTTTCTTTTATCTATTCAAGGTCTACAAAGGTGCAGAGGGGAGACTCTTTTCCTCCCAACAAGCAATTGAAAGGAGAGGAAAACAACAACCAGGTAAAAAATGAAATTAGAAACTTGATTCTTACATATAGATTGTTTAAAGTTTTAAACTTTACTTTATTCTTATTTCTTAATACTTATATTTTTTAAACATGTTTTTGTAGATCTATGGTGGGAGAACTATGGTGCTAGCACACCAAATCTTCAAAAGCTAGCCATACGTGTCTTGTCACAGCCATGCAGTGCTTCTGGGTGTGAACGGAATTGGAGTTTGTTTGAGAACATTCACACAAAGAAGAGGAATAGGTTGACTCAGCAGCGCCTAAATGATTTAGTTTTTGTTCGATACAACCTTCGCCTTCGAACTAGAAAGGTGGAGGGTGTTTCACATGAGTCCATCGACTTGGATGACATTGATCCATATGGTGAATGGACTATTGATGAACAAAATGATGAGGCTGATGTCTTCCTTACTGATGAGGATCTTGCTGAACTAGAGAGAGCAGCAGCAGAAGAAGCAACAAGATTGGATGCCATGGAGGACGATGAAGACACATTCGAATATCATGTTTCCCCTTCTCGATCTCCTAGTCCTCGTTTGGATACTATAGCACGGGCACCTTCTAGTTCTAGGCCTCCAAAATTGAGTACCATTGGGAGGGGAAAAAGGAAGATGTAGATTATATGTGGTTGTTAATGTTTTCCTCTTTTTGACATGATTATATGTAAACATTTATAAATTTATGATGCTGTTCTACATTGAAACTATGAGTATTTGATGAATATGAATGATGAAATTTCAATTATTGAGTGTTTGATGATCATATGACATGTGTAATCTTTGAATTATAAGTGTTTGATAATCAAATTAGGCTCTTATGTTCTCTAAATGCATTAATTTGTTCTTGTTTTTTTGTAAAACTACGGTTTTTTTTTTTGCCGAGTCTTTTCCCGAGTCCGTGCCGAGTCCTCGAGTCCGAGTCATATTTTGGGCTGCCGAGTCCGCGGCGAGTCCGAGTTTTCCAACTATGGATCAAAGCTTTTGATGCACCTTCTCTACATGATGCTATGAAGAAGGCGAGAGATATGGAGTCGGCTGCCCCAAAACGGAAAAATCTGCCTAAAACCATGACTCCTCCAAAGGATGAGAGTCAACATCAAGTTGAAGATCAGCAAAAGAAATCAACAATTAAACTTGATGATGAAACCATGAATGATCTTTCTTAGGGGGAAGAAATTATGCTACAAATGTACGGGGCCTTGGGAGAAAGGTCATAAGTGTCCTTTAATGGGCTCGGCAAATCAAATAGAGTGGTTTTATGCAAATGAATCAGATTCTGATAATTCAGAACAGCAAGCTAATCCGGAGGATATTTAGGTAGGAAGAGTATCCATAGGGTCAAGAAAAGATGCAAAGCTATCCCCTATGGCAATATTCTCTAGCATCTGGCATGAAGGATCTTTCATGATCAAAGGAGTCTTGACAGGTCAATGTGTGGTCACCCTACTTGACACTGGTGCTACTCACAATTTTATTGATGAGGGATTAGTTGTCAGACGTGGACTCCAAATGAAAGAATTTGAAGGGTTCCAAGTGAGAGTAGCTGATGGTTTTACTCTCACGTGCAACAGGAGGATATCTAATCTCACCTTATGGCTGAATGATTATGATTTTCAAGCTGATTTCTATGTGGTTGGAATGGGTGAGATGGACATTGTATTGGGCATGAAGTGGCTTCATGCCATTGGTGAATTACTTGCACAAAATGGTGATGAAGTTTGAGGTAAACGGTAGAAAACATATATTGAGGGCAATGGCTGAGGGGAAACTACATGCCATCTCCTTTAGTAGGGAGAAGAGTAGAAGAAAAGGGAAAGAGGTTGAACAGGTAGTGGAGGAGTTTGATCAATTATGCGAGGAGTATGTTCTCATTCATTGCTCTGAAAGTTCAGGAAGAGGTAATTCAAAGCAGCAATTGGGTAATGTTCAATTTTTTGTTAATCCATTATTTGAGGATGACACTAGTTTGATTTATGACAATCCACTCTTTGAGTTGGATGATGGCACCTCTTTAGACCCTTGTGTGGAGTTGGGCAATGATCACAGGGTATGGGATACTAGTTGTGCACTGAGGCTATAGTCAAGGCTTACAAATGTATTCCACAACATGTATATTGTGCAGAGTGCATACAATTTAACCTTCAACCAACTCGTCCCTAATTTGACTTTGTTGCACAAAGCACGTACGCATGTGATGGTCAGTTGGTATGAGGCATCTCCTTCCACGGATGAGGGTAGCAAATCGTGTAAGTATCCAAAGTCACCTCTACATGATGATCATGCTTTTGGGACACATGATACAAGGGTTGAGTTTGGCCAATGTGGTACACCAGTTGTGTTTAGGTTGGTGCAACATAAGTTATGTCATGTCCCCGGAATCGGACACTAAGGTAACAAAGACATATTTAAAATATTAATGATTTGATACCTTTATAATTATAATTGTCAAGAGACTATTATAATTATAATTATTATAATATCGTAATTCCCAAAATATAAATATTAGATGTTATAATGTCATGTCCCCATCCTAGTCAGCACAGCTGGTGACGAGGTTAGCCTATCATTTCGATCCTCGTAGGCTGACAGGAGTGTGCAGAGGATCATCTGGGGCAGTTGCTCAGTGTTTGGTAGCTCCAGTTTTGGTTGTGTCGTTGGGCCTTCGCAGATTCTTCGAGAGCATTTTCAGGAACTTTCTATTTTTAGAAAGTTAGGTCAGACGGAAGCTGCTATTTCGGGCAGGGCACCTGGTTCAGCCATTCAGCTCAGAATCGACCCAGTTCAGCAGTTTGATGTTCAGACGGAGAAATAAGGAGTATTTAATGGATTATTAAATATTTAATATTTTGACTTTATAATAAAGTCACTTTATTGAAATATTTAAACATTTAATTATTTGGCTTGATTATAAAGTATTTATTATACTTTATAATAAATTATTAAATGTGACTTAATGAGTATTTTATATTCATTAAAAAGTGGACGCCAATAATTAATATTTCTCCTAAGTTAAAAGTGCGAAATTAAATCATTTATTTAAATGATCAATTAAAAGGAGATTGGGTCGAAATTCTTCAAGGAGTATATATTTACTAGTCAAGACAAAATCGAACTATTCTGATATTATTATTCAATTTTGTCTTTATTGCTCTGAGCATTGGAGTTTGCAAACCCTAGGGTTTCTGGCAGATGATCGTTTCTGGAGAACGAAAACTCTTCAGAGATTAGGCAGACTGAGGCTGTGCAATACCAGCTGAAGCTTGCACTTGGTGGTTTCATACAGAGATCACAGATTGGATTTATTGAGTTAGTTATTCAGTGTTAGCAGAGAATCTTCATCAGATCAATAAGGCGACTTCATCAGAGGACACTTTGCAGAGATCTGGCAACATTTCTTGGAGGCCGTACTTTGTCATTTATTGCTGTCAGTCGTACTTTTCTGTACCTTTCCTGGCCGTACTTTCACATCTCCAGAGGAACGCCTGTATTCTTCAATTTCTGGTGTTTTCTTTTTGGGCGCCTTGGTACTGGGGATTATTTCTTGCCTGTGACTGGAGAGCAAAGTGGAGTTATTAATTTCTATGTGCATTTATTGCTGCTACAGCCGCCATCCAGGTTTTTCTAATAAATTTCATATATTTCATTCTATATTCAGATTTTGGTATTGTAAACGCAAATAAAGAATAATATACTGGTGCGCCTAAGTTCTCTGAGCAAGATCTGAGTCATTTCAAGCATTTTGAATTTATTTAGAATTTTCTAGCAATTTCTTAAGAAAATCGCAGCTTTCCTTTTTGTCTATAAAAACCTCAAAAATACAAAAAAACCAAAATTTGCAAAAAACAACAAAAACACAGTTAGGGTTTCATTTTGAGAACCACCCGGGTTCTGACATATAACCATTGTAATAATATGAAATAAATAAATTAAATCCTAATATCCAAGACAAGATAATAAAATAAAGATAACCTAAAATATCATTACAAGTTATGAATAATAAACTCAAATATAAAATATGAAAATTAAATGATATAATATTTATAATAATCAAAATAAGAAAACATTAAAATAAAACACAAAACATAAACTAAGATTACATTTGTATCTATCACATTATGGACACTAGAATATAAACATTATAATATTTTAATATATTAAAGGAGACACTGCAGAATTAGATCGATCTAAATATTGGGCCAATTTGTATGATGTGATTCATCCATGTAATATCTCCGCAAGAGTTAAGAGATAAAAGCCATTAAAAGAAATAATGAATATATTGCACGTTATATATTTTTGTTTAGCAAATATGATTATCCTGATCGCCCACATTAAAGCTAAATGGCGCCTTGAATTATCAACATGAGAGTGCCTCCCGTGCACAAGTCGTGACCCAAATGGAAGGTCGTAATCCTCCACAAGCATAGAAATAAGGAAACAAAACCAAACCGGAAGGAATTATAGGAGGCATGGGAAGACACAAACAAAGCATGTGCAGTTGATTCACTTCATATTTCATATCTATTGATCAACTTTGGGCGCCACAACCATAGGGCAGCAATATGTTTTGACAGGATCATGGGGTTTATTACTATGAAGAAGCCACGCTATAGCTTGGAGACATTGGCATAAATACTTATCCCTTGAATCTGGGCATAGACCAAGTTTGTCCCATTTGCATTATCGAGACTACCGCCTATAAAGGGAGTTTGTTGGAATTATGGAAGAGGGTAGCCGCAATTCCTTAAACTACTGATGATATGTAACAGCAGTGATTGTTAATAGCATCGTATGAGGTTATGCAGTAGCATATCACATGAATTGAGGGAAAGTTAGAGGCAGCGCTAGTTAAATATCCTCTCATGCATAAGAATCAACTAAGGAGTTAGAAGTCAAATAGCTGATTGTGGTGTCCATCCTCCATTTATAAAACAATTATAATTACATGGTTCTCTATCTTCAGTCATAGCAGAAAGTTGTGCATTCCTAGCAACATATCCTTGACTACTACCTACCTGTATGTCTATATCTGATTATCAAGTCAATAAATAACTTCAAGCTCATACGTACCAAGAAATAGTTGGATCTGAACCTATTGGAGTAATGTGGAGATTAGAAGCACTTAAAAGATAAAATCTCAAGAGGACATTACAACAATTTCACATGAAGTTATTTCACTAGCCATTAATAATCTAGTATTCCCAAATATTAAACTAGACAGTTGCTTTGCAATAGTTGTCTGATATTCTATGTGTTGGTAACTAGGTTCTGCAATCAACTTAATATAATTAAGTATCTTTATAACTGTGAATATACCGGGCCAATTAACTATTGTTTGCAAAGATCCTAGGGCAGAGAATCTGAGAAATTAAAATGGCTGCAAATATGATTGTCTTTAGAAGATCTATATAATGCCTTCTTTTGTTCATATGTGCTATGTAGTGGAAAGTTGAAAGGACTAACATTATGAAGTATATATATTTCTTAACTCAAAATTCGATTATTGATTAAATGAAAGCTATTTCTCTTTAACAATTTCATATCAATAAATGCAAGGACCAATAATTTGGGATAAGGCAATCTTGGAGATTACCATCGAGAGAGCCACTACTGAAACTATTTGTTCTAGGTGCCTTTTAGTTGGGGAATCAAACACAAATCTAAAGGGACATTACAAGAAGAAGCATTCAATAGAGACTCCAGTAGGAGACCCGACACATTGAATCAGGTGATTCCTTCACTTAGTGTTAATATTTAGATATTCATATTTAGCAACTCCAAATAACAGGATTAGGAAATCATTCACACAGTGGGTGTCTGAGAATCTTGGCCCTTAGAAATTATTCCTTGCAATCCGTTTAATATATACCATGGACTGTAGGATCTAATGATTAAGTTTGCTACACTTCTGTGATTATAGATTCAGACTTTTATATTCTGTTGGGTGAAAATTATGTAATCAACTTTCGACAGATTACACAACTTGGACTTCAGCCACAGCTATGTGAGATGTGAATCTCTCCTCTCGGAAAGGGGAGGCGCCCTTCTTACTGCTAAGAGAAACAATAGTAAATCACAAAAGTAATTACACAATGTACACGAAAGTCACGGAGTGGGGGGTGTGTGTTACATTCATCCTTCTCTCTTTTTTCAGAGAAGATGTTTACAATGTTTCACGTGTTGGAAGTTCCGAATTCTTGATAACTAAAAACTAACAACCAGCAGTAATGCCAATATCTCTATCTCGTCAAAGCGAAGCGTAGAGATACCAGAAGTAATTAACAACAAACAAAAGAAAATAAAATGGGAAAGCTCACGAAGGCACAAAGTCGTTCCGTAGCTTTATCAATGTCGGATCTGCATAAACGTACCGTTTGCTACGTTAGAAGCACAAAGTCTTCTTAGACGCAACAATTCTTCGAACAGCATGAACGATTACAAGCACAAAGTCTTGTAGATCATCCAACCAAAATGTCAACGAGCACGAACGATTACAAGCACAAAGTCTTGTAGATCTTTCGACAAAGTATCCAAGAGAATGAATAATTATAAGCACAAAGTCTCATAGATTATCCAACAAGAACATGCATGAGCATGAATGATTATAAGCGCAAAGTCTTATAGATCACTCAACCAATGATAAACAAAATAACAATGCAATCTAAATAATAAATGTAACACAAAGTTTACATCAACCACTTAGAGTCTTTCAGATTCCTCGAACTAATCACTACCAAATCGAATCAACTTACAAAAGTATCGAATCCAACACAAAGTTTGGCTTGCAATCCTTTCCTTTATTGATTGAATCTCATTCACAAAATATGAACGCAAAGTTTCACAAGTTTGCTTACAAAAGGGCAGCACTTCGTTGCAAAAGGCTAAAAGATATGTTACAATGAAAATCCCTCACAATATATAGAAAGAGGGATGAGCAAAATAAGGAAAGAGATTGAGAAAATTAAGGAAAGTTAGGTGAGCGATTTTTGGAGATCTCACCTAACTTTGACCAAAGTCAAAGTGTAATTTGTTTTCAAAATATTACATCTTTGGACTTGGTGTAATTACAATTTACAAAATGACATTCGAAAATGTCGAGAAATATTTACAAGATGCATAATGGGATGCACCGGAAATGTCTAACACTGGAGAACAGGAAGCTTCTTCATTTTTCTTTGCTTGGGCGCGGAGTCTTCATACTTCTTCCTGGTCTCCTGCATGAACTTTTTATTTGGAAGAACCACGATCAAAGGACATCACCTTCGGAATCACTTGACGAGATCTAGAGAGAAACTGCAAGGATGGTGAATCAACAAGCGTTAGCAGAAAAAGTAGCATTGGGAAGCGTGAAGCGAGCAACAATGATGGGAAAGCGTGGAGCAGATGACAAGGCACGCAAAACGATGCACAAAATGGAGGGAAAGAAGTTCAGGAGTAAATCAAGCAAGTTTGAAGTTCAACTGGAAAAGATTATAGAAAATTGGAAAAAGTGTAAGGGCGCCAAAATTCAGCGCCCTTACATTCTGGAAATTTCACTTTTGATGCAAGGGCGCTAAATTTTGGCGCCCTTACATCTTTCAGTGTTAGGAAAATTTTTACATATTCAGCATGTCAGGGCGCTAAAATTTAGCGCTTCTGCATTTTTGGGAATCCAGACTTTGATGTAGGGGCGCTAAAAAATAGCGCTCCTGCATCTCAGTGTTAGAAAAATATCTCAAAATGCAAGGGCGCACTTTTTCAGCGCCTCTGCATCTGAAACATGGTTTTGGAAAACGGATGTAATGGTGAATGAAAACGGCGCTCGGGGTTTGCAAAGTGTTTCTGCATGGAGTTACCATTGAAATTGGAGAATAAAGAGAAAGCAAGGGTAACAACTTACAAAGATGAAACGCGAAAAACGCTAGAGAAGAACTTCGAATTTCCAAAACACGTGATTGCAGCTTGAGAAGAACTCGCCCAGCAAGAAGAAAAGAAGAACAAAGACCATAAACAATGAAAATGGCGAACAAAGACACTTTTAAGTGAAAAGGAAAATCAAAAACCTAACTCAAGTCGAGCAATAAATTTAGGCATGAAAAGTGGCACGATTTACGAAAAATGCAAAAAAGATGGAGAAACGCGCCAGGGCCAGAAAAAGTTTAAGTGTCAGGAAAAAGTGTAATGGCGCTAAAATTTAGAGCTGTTACATTTTTTAGAAAATTCACTTTCATGCAGGGGCGCTAAATTTTAGCGCCACTGCACTTTTCAGACTTAGCCAAATTTGCTTCAAGGCAGGAGCGCACTTTTTCAGTGGCACTGCATTTTTCGCAATCTGCAAAGTATGAACAGTGAAACGTCGCGAAAGATCTTGTTTCGAAGGTCTTTGCGAGGCGAACAAGGGGGAATGCTCGAATTGACTATTCGAGACTTGGGAACGCATTTCGAGGTGGCTTGAAATCACTTCGTTATGCGTGCTTGAACTTCACGAATCCTAGGAAACGGGCAAGTTTCGTAGGGGGGTTATCCGTGGAACGAGCGCTGCTAGATTCCGTGATAACATATTCATAAGTGGTCTTATCTTTAGCATACACGTTCATGAAAGGGCTATTGATAGGATTGACCATATTGCAGATATATAATTGTTCTTCCATTCATTCAGAATTGTCTTTACCAATTAGATGATGCTTAGCCATTACTTGATTATTAATAATTATTGTCATGATTACAAATGCCTAGATTTGATATTTACTTAAATGATAAATTGCAAATGAATTTGATTGCTAAAAGATTGTCTACTATGTGCTTGTGAACCTATCAGGAAGGGTGAATTATGAGTAAGTTGGTTTGCCTAAAAACCCCACCTAGGATACCGCTCCACAAGCCCGAGACAATGGTTGTGCCATGGAGGGGTGGGGTCCCACCTAAGATTCTGCCCGATAGGCCCAAAGCAAGGGTTGGGCAATAGGAGGTGGTAGGCCTTAGGCCACTTGGACTTTATGGTTCCTCTCCCCTAGTAGGACGAGTGTCTTCCGAGGTGTTGCCATGAGTGGAGTATGCAGGTACTAAGCCACTAGGCAAGAAGGATTGTGATGGACAATCCTCTTGAGCTTTATATGAGGGCTTTAGGGCGGATCCACCTATGGCACTCCTCTTATGTCTTCCTTATGGCTTTATGATTATGATGATATTTGGATATCTAGATATTAATGCTAACAGATATGTTGTTAATATGGTGAATATAGGGTTCAAATCTAGTGTGATTGAATTAGGAGAACATTCATTTGGAAGAAGAAACCCTAAACCTAATCAATGAGCAAATTCTAGGGCAAGACAGGTAAGGGACATTACATTATCTGGAGGTGAGAAGAACAAAACACAATTTTTCCCTTGGGATCTAGGTGGTGTTATGTTCTTTCTTCAGTTAGAGCTTGTTAGGGATCCTGAGTTGAGATTGCTTGAGGGCAAGCAATTTCAGGGAGGGTGGACTGTAATGTCCCCTTTTTAGCCAGTATCAAAGTTGTGATAGATTATCCTATCAGCGGGTCCTTGTAGGCTAATGTTGGTGATTTGAGGGCCTTATGTGGGAGTTTCTTGGTTCTCCAAATGGCAGTTTGTAGTGTTCTCTTCTCCAATGTTGGGTGATATTTAGAGATGACCTTCCTTAGGTGTTTTAGGCTCCGTTTGCACTCACTTACTATTTTTAGTAAGTCACTTGGGTGTTTAGTCCAACCTTACTATTTATAGTAAGCCATCCAGATGAGTAGTTTGAGCAATGGGTTACCTCATGGTGTTGGCAAAATTAATTGATGTTGAGTTTTAATGGAGTTATGGAATATTAATTATTATTGAAGTGATTACTTTAATAATAATTAAATTATAAAAGTGGATATCATTAATGATTTCATTGACCTTATAATATATGACTTATTTTAATAACATACGGTCAATTATTTAAATCATTGAAAGGGGCTGTTGGAAAAGTTGTCATTGATGTCAAAACCATCAAACCATTAATCAGATTAAATAAGTTTGATAAAGACCACATCTGATCAAAGAAGGCGTTGAGAACAAGAGAAAAGATTTCGATTCTAAAATAGGCTGCTACAAAGATCACATCTGATCAAAGAAGACGTTGATTGAGAACAGGAGAAAAGATTTCGATTCTAAGATAGGCTGCTACAAATCAAAAATGTATCTACAATCTGTTCTTACTCGAAATTGCAGATCACGTATTTCCAGTTTGGAACTGCAGACTACATTATTCCAGATCTAATCTAAAACTCAAGTAGAAGGATTACTAAATGGTAGACGTCTAATCTGAAGCAAAATATTCTAATTAATTCTTCATATACGCGGTTAGAAGGATGGATTATTTGTTTTAACAGATCCAAGTTGAAATTTGTTATAACTTAAGCAAAAGAAGAGACTTAACATAACGACTTGCTGTTTAAAAAATGCGATCTCCAAAAGACGTGATTGCTGTTTAAAAATGTGATCTCCAAAAGACGTGATTGCTGTTTAAAAAATGCGATCTCCAAAAGACGTGATTAAGCAAAACAAACTTGTTCTTGAAAAGTGGCTCTTGAAAAAGACGTGTTTTGAACTCAATTCGCCTTACTGAAGAGATACGAATAAAACAATTTGAAAAAGCATGTTCTGCTGAAAAGATACGATTAAAGACAAGGGCGTCTTTTTATCATTTAGACTAATGCGAATCAAACTGAGTTTGAAGAGACGTTTTTTTGAAAGGATGCAACTGGTCAATAGAGACGTGTCTCTTCTAAAAAGATCTAATTTCTAGTAATCAATTGAAAGACGTCATTTAAATATAGTTCTTTTTATTAAAAAGAAAAAAGGGAAAGAGGTGAACATTGTAAACTAAGTCGACCCTCAACAAACAAATTTCAGATTTATTTTGTGAAAAGATATCTTTGAAGGGTACAAAATTTGTTGTGTTCTCTCATTTAAAAGACACAATGCTTGAGTGAGATATATCAATTACAATCCTTTCAAATTCTCAGTGTGGTTGTGTGTGTAAGAGAGCATTCAAAATCTGAAGTCTCATCTCCTTGTGTGGGCTGAGTGTGAGATCATTAATCACCAAAGGCAGATTGGAGGTTTGGGATAGTGCAGGTCAGATTGAAGGCATCATCTTGCAACCATCAAGTCAAGGTTGGTGCCTTGCATTAGGGGCTAGTACTCCTTGTAGGTAGGTGCCTACTAAAGTTGTAAAGGTTTGGATGTTCCTTGTAGGTTGTGTCCTACTAAATTATCTAGTTGTAAATCTGTAGGCTGGTGCCTACCTTGTAAAAATCATTTCAATAAAAGTTGTGTCAACTTGTGTAAATTGGTTCATATCAAATAGTTGATGTATGTTTAAGTTTGAAGTTGATAAATAAGTAAGAGGGTAAAAGTTTGTTGATATACTGATTCACCCCCCCCTCTCAGTATATCTTTGTGCTCTTCAGGGGCTCCCACCTGAAGTTATAACACTTGGCAACAAAAGCAAATATGTTATAATATATTTAATGAATTAAATATGACTTGGGAGTTGTGCTTTTCATGAGGAGGTATAAAAGCTTTGAAAAAAGCACATTGACTATTCATTCATCTATTCATACTTTGCACATTACCTAAGCTTTTGTTGTGGAGAAGAAACCAGGGTTTCTGTAATGTCCCCATTTTTAGCACTGCACTTCTCAGTGATTGATGGCCTATCCTCGGGGTGTTGTCGGCTGGTCAGAGGCAGAATTAGGGTTTTCGACTGTTTGGCGGGTTCTCTTGAAGATTCAGAGTTTTGTTTGTTGGAGTTTGGGTGTTCGGATTCTGGATTCCTTCTGGGTTTTCAGAGAGCTTTGCAATGGTGGCACATGCATTGCATTCCGAGCAACTTTCTGAATTTACTATTTTTAGTAAATTCTATTTTTGGCAGTGGTCCAGTCAGCACCAGCTCAGTCAACTTTCCTCTTTTGGCAGTTCATTGGGTAATTCTGAATTTTGGCGTAAGGGGTTCATTTTGGAGGAATAAGTATTTTAAAGACAATAATGTTTTATTTTATAAAATAACCCCTTGTCCTAGTATTATGACTTTAAGTTGTTTTAAAGAAGGGGACCTTGAGGGGTATTGTCTCATGAAGGAAATATTTTATATTTCTAAAGTCAAAAATATTACTTGGAGAAAAGGACGCCTTTTTATGAAAGAAAAGATTTTAAAATAAAGTTAAATTAAACCTTGAGAAAGGGGGCGCCCAAATTGGAGGGAAAAGAAGACAGTTCAAATTTGAAAGTTAGGGTTTCTAGAAGCTTCTGGAGAGTTTTCACAAAGTTATAAAAGGAGAGCTTGGGTCTTCATTTGGGTATTGATATCTTGAGTATTGTTATGCTGCCGAAATGGTTGCTGGATTGCTTCGAGGAATGAATGCCTCCTAGCTTGGGCTCGACTTCGTGCTTGAGAGATAGCACCTAGTAGAGGGTTTGCTTGTTCTGAGTGAATTTCTAGTGAGGTTTTGCATTGTTTTGATGATCTTGCATTTTGTAGCTAGTACTTGCATTTCTGTCATATTCTGGATGTTGCTGAATATCATAGCTGATTCGAAGTTTCATTCATATATCAAAAATAAAAAAAGATATTGTTCTGGGTGTTGGTCATATCATCTTCTCTACTTGGGGCGACCTTACTTGCAAATTTGTGGGATTTTTAATGAAGTTTCTGATTTTATAAAGCAAATTCGTCATTTCTTGAAAGCCCTACTTTCTGGAGTGCTTTGGGATCCGTGCCATTAATTAATAGCCACTTTTAGCTGTCCTTTCTCATCACTAAACTAGGCGCCATCATTTTGAGGGTCTATTGCATCAGATTTGAAGTCATTTGGGTCAGTTTTGAGTGAATTGTGAGCATTTTAGTGGATTCTAGGGTTGCTGGTTATGCATTTCAAGTTGCTGTTCTGTCATAACAGATTTTGGAAAGTGCATTTTTGGTGAAGGTTTGGTGTTAGGAAGTCTTACTAAGCTTGGTGGAGGTCACATTTACTATTGCAGCAATTGAAGAGCTTCTAATCCTTGTTCTTGCAGGCATTCTCTATATTATTGTAAGCTGAACAGTAGTACTGTCAGCATTTCTCTCAACCTTGCTTATCATGTTTGTAATTGCCCACTGAATAAGTGGAAGAGGCTGGCTTGCCGCCTATTTACTTTGATTTGCATTGTAATATCATACATCTCCGCCCTATGGTAGCTCCATTCCCACTCCGGGTTTGAAAGCACATTCTGGGTGTTGAGTTTATTTGAAGTTGCATTTGTATTTCTTTCAATCTCCACCATATGGTCGCCTCATTCCATTCTGGTTTGGGTAGCACATACTTGGTGTTGAGTTACTTTCAGTTGCAGTTCTGATTTTTTGTACTGACGATCCTCTTGCCATATGACAGCCTCTCTCTTGTTGAGATTGAGTGCGCATTCTTGGCAAAGAGTTATATTGTAACTGCTGGTTTGATTTATCTAACCCTAACGGGTGCCTTCTGCATTGTTGTGTAATTGGCAAAAATCGAAAAAAATTTGGTCTGGTTCATTACAGTTTCTTGCTGCAAATCAATCTTGGAGAATGAAAACTCTCTTAGATTTTGCGATCTACAGGTGTGAAATACCACCCAAAGGTTGCTCTTCAGGTGGCTTCAATCAGGAGTCACATTTGTGCATATTTGAAGTGATTATCACAAAGAATCGACAAGGGTTTGAGTGCAGACCAGAATTGATAGAAGAACAAACTTTGTTGATTACCTACATTGCTATTGCAACCATTTTAAATGCCACATGGAAGTCCATTGAGCAGGCCATACAAATCCTAGCTGGGCCGTACTAGTGAGTTGAGGTGTGGGAAAGAAGAGGAAGAAATGCCTAAAGTTTGAACTTCAATCTTTCATCATTCTAGGTGTTTAAGGCATACAGACCTTTCTGCAGCAATTTTGAGGTGCGGAAATCTGAAATATTGAGCAAGGCATCCAAAATAAGGGTTTCTAGTCTGCTGTTAAAGTTTTCCAGAATTGCAATATAATTGCTTTTGGCTTCCGAGTATGATCTCATTGTAAATGCAAGCAATAATAAACCTGATTTGATAGTTTATTATATTGCTTCAATATTTCCCTTATTTTGCAATTGTATACATTTTATTTGCATTTCTTGGCGAATATTTCAAAAAATACAAAATAAGCAAAAACTACAAAACCAAAAATGCAATCAGAGAAGCAAAAATCAGATAGTAAATATCCTATCAAGGGTGGGATATTTCATTTCCGCACACTAGTGAACTCTAGTTGAATCCACTTTGATTGGTTAGGAAGAAATCCTTCTCCAAAACCAATTTTCGTCCTAGGGTTTAGCTGGAGCAAAATGCCCAAACTTCACAATAAGAAAAAAAAAATTGCTAAAAGATGAGCTTTTCTTCCAATCTGCTTTTTATATCTCCTTTTTCGAACTTTCAAGAAGTATTACTTTATTACTCCATTAAGTGACTTTTAATTTTTAATTTACTTTTGGGCCCTGAAATAAGTCACTTATAATAAAATGTTAAACTGTATATAAAAATAATTAATTAAATATAAGTTGTCTAAAAAATATTAATTTAGACAACTTAATTTAATTAATTATTACCAACATCCCGATTAGCCTACGGGCATAAAATAGGCTAAGGGTCTTCACTGACACTCACTCCTAAGAAGAGGGCATTATATGATGGCACTTTATCACACTAAATTACCATTGTATCCTACTTCAACCCAATTTCCCAACACAATCTTCAAAGCCAAAAAGCCTCCTTACAAGCATGAGTAGCTACCATATACTTTGCCTCTATAGTTAAAAGAGCAACCACAACTTCTTGTTTGCTCATCCAATTATTTGCACCACTAAACAATGTAAACACATACTCACTAGTGACCTACTATCTACATCTCTCATCCAATCAAAATTCACAAATCCTTATATATCCATTGTCCTACTCAAAGTCTACTCTTTCTGGTAGGAAATTGAACACTTTGATATGTTTCAAAGACACCTAATGATTCTCTTCATTGCAATCCAAGGCTTTTATCTCAAATTGGACACATTCTTACTTAGGACCCCCACTACTTGGGCAATGTCTAATTTGGTTCAGACCATAGCATACATAAGACTATCAACTGCACCTGCATAAGGGTCGTGGCTCATCTCTATCTCATTTGGTGTAAAAAGGCACTAGTCTACTAAAAGCTTTGTTCCTGCAAGAATGAGAACACTCATTGGTTTGCAATCTTTGTTTTTTTCTAGAACACTCATTGGTTTGCAATCTTGCATGCTAAACCATTGCAAAATAGAGTTAACATACTTCCTTTGGCTAATCCAAAAAAATTTGTTTACTCCATCTCTCCCAATCTCATTCCCTAAGGATGTAACTGCCCCAATTTTTTCACATCAAATAGAAAGCTATGATAGTAAAAACAATAAAGTAAAATAATAGTAAATAATCACCAACATGTTAGACATAACACAATGATCTAACTTAGCTCTAACAAAGCCCAACTCCAATAGTATACAAATCAAACTTTTAATACAAAGGTGACTTTCAAACTATAGATAGATATCTTGCGAAAAATCCACAAAGTGCTTTGGTTGTGTCACATAGATCTCCTCCTTCAAATCCCCATGTAGCAAAGTTATTAACTATTCAAAATCAAAGTTGAACACAACAAAAAATAAATAAAAAAACCTAAAGATGTAAGCTTTGAAAAAGGAGATAATATCTCACCAAAATACAATCCCTCAACCTCGAAATCAGCCCTTAGCCATCAACATTGTCTTGTGCTTCTCAAACTTGTGCTTTAAACTGACTTCTTCATAGTTGTAGACCCATCCACAATAGAAGACTGTAGATGTTTGCAGCGTCGGTTGTATCCTTCTGTAATGTCCCCTTCTCGAGCATGATCTTTCCAGTTGACCGTTGGCCTATTCCGGAGACCCGTAGGCTACTTAGAAGGTGAAATTAGGGTTTTGTGTTTTTGAGGTTGCTATTGCTCGTGGTTGGTTGATTGAATGGCGGATTCTTTCTGGGTTTTCAGAGAGCTTCGCAATGGTGTGTTTTTCTTGGCATTCCGAGCACCTTTAAGAATTTACTATTTTTAGTAAATTCTATATTTAGCAGTGGTCTAGTCAGCACCAACTCAGTCAACTTTCCTCTTCTGGCAATTCATTGGGTAATTCTCATTTTTGGCTTAAGGGGTTCATTTTGGAGAAATAAGTTATTTTAAGTCAAAATGTTTTATTTTATAAAATACCCCTTGGCCTAGTGATATAACTTGAAAGTTGTTTTAAAGAAGGGGACATTGAGGGGTATTTTCTCATGAAGGAAATATTTTTATATTTTCTAAAGTTTATAATTGCTCAAGGGAAAATGGACGCCTACTTGGAGGAGTTTATATTTTAATTAAAAAAAAAGAGAAGTGATTTTTATTTCTCAAGGTATGCCATTTTGATGGAGTCTTGGTCAAAGTTAAACCTAAAAACAGCGTGGAATTAGGGTGCACTTTCTAGAAGCCTCTGGAGTCTTCTCTTTAGTCTATAAAAGGAGGTTCCCTCTCTTCATTTGGATTATCTGATATCTTGAGTAATGTTATGCTGCCAAAATGGTGCTGGGATGCTTCGAGGAATGAATGCCCCCTAGCCTTGGCTCGACTTCGTGCTTGGGAGATAGCACCTAGTGGAGTGATTTGCTTGTTTTGAGTGGATTTTGTAGTGAGGTTTGCATTGTTGTTTTGGGCTAATGCTTTGTAGTTCAGTTATTTGCATTTCATATCATTTTCGGGAGTTGCTGATTTCATAGCTGATTTGTAGTTTTCACTCATATATTGGAAAATAAAAATATCTTCATTCTGGGTATTGCATATTTCTTCTTCTTTAGGTTGGGCGCCCCTTTGTGCCAATTTGCAGATTTTAATATGAAGAACTTGAACTTATAAAAGAAAATCGCCCACTTTGCCAGGCAGGCTCTCTTTGAAGTGTATTGGGAAGCGTGTTAAATAAATGTGAGAGTTTGGGTGTAGTTTCTTGTTTGCAGCTTGGTTGCCCTTGTCCTAGGAGTCCATTGCATTTGTTTTGGGTCATTTGGTTGGGTATTGAGGGAGTAGTGAGTAATTTAATGGTTTTATGTGTTGCTGATTTAGCTTTTCAAGAGCAGGTCTGTCACAAATCAGAACATTGAGATTGGTCTTTGAGTGGAGTTATTGGTCTTGGAGTTGTTGTTAAGCAAGGGAGAATCTTCTATTTTGTTGCAGCACTTTATAGCTCTAATCTTGTGCTCTTGGCAGACTTTCTTCATTATGTTGTAAGCTGAACAGAAGTACTGACAGCATTCTTACTTATTTTCTTTAATTGCATTGTAATACTTAGCATCTCCGTTATATGGTAGCTCCAATTCCATCTCGGGTTGGGAAGCACATTCTTGATGTCGAGTTACTTCAGCATAATAGTTGGTAGGGATCCTCTAACCACATGCTCGTCGTTCTCCAACGCATTCTTGGTTAGAGTTCTTTGTATCAGCATCACATTAAGACCCTCTGACCATATGCTCGTCGTCATCCGGCGCATTCTTGGTTAGAGTTCTTTGTATCAGCATTGCATTAAGACCCTCTAACCATATGCTTGTCGTCCACCGGCGCATTCTTGGTTAGAGTTCCTTTATCAGCATTGCATTGAGATCCTCTAACCATATGTTCACACCTTGCCCAACTCGGGATCCTGGTGTACATTCTTGGTTAGAGTTGAATTCTGCATCGTTTGGTTTAAGTGCTAACCCTAACGATTATGTATTGCTCTGCTCATTGTAATTGAAAAATTGAAAAAATTGGTTCGGTATATTACACCTTCCAGCCAGATCGAATAAGGTGAACAATTAAATATAGCCTATCGGCTATTTAATTGTTGAGTTCGATCTTCATGAATGGCCATGTCATTTGATGATTAATATTTATTTAATATAATTGGCACGATTTCCTTAAGAGGCGCGATTCTTTATGAAGGCCGACCTATTACTTGCAAAGGACATGCTTCTTGGATGAGGCCGACATGGTGTTTTGGAAAGTCACATCTCTCCCTCTACTTTGTATATATACACCTTCATTGTAATCCATTCGGCAATTAATCCATTCCATTCACTTGTTCATTGAATTATTATGTGTGCGAGTTCATCCTTTACATAGGCTGTAAGTCTCAAGAGCGATCTACTTCAAGGACAGGACAATACATTGAAGAAGTAAAGAAGGCTGAACTTGTGTTCAAAGAAAGTGCGAATATATTGAAGAAGCAGGTCAATATATATTGAAGAGGCAGATTGATATATTGAAGAGTGCTGATCATAGATATTCTTCTTGAGCAGTTCAATATATTGAAGAGACAGATCAATATATTGAAGGGCCTGATCATAAACATACTTCATGTGCAGTTGAAGAGGCTGATCACAGCATGACTGAAGGCTGAGCTTGTCATCAGTATAAACATCATATTATTTCTGTGTTAGCATCAGATTGTGATGCTCTTGCTTGGCCTCCATATCGGCCTCTTTGTAAAGGAGATCTTTTGTTTATCATTCAATATATAAGTGATATATTGTTGCTGGGTTTTTCTCCCTCAAGTGGAGGGTTTCCCAGGGTATCTGCTGTGTCATTGTGTTGATTTTGAATTAAATTTCTGTGTTGATTTTGAATTAAATTTCTGTGCATTAAATCTGATCACAAAACTAACAAAGACAACCAAAAAATGAGAATTCATATGAAATAAAGGTGGGCTGTAATTGTCAAGTTGCACTTATTATTGAGTAAACATTCTCAAGAGTGGGGGGTGTGGGATTGTTCCTCTTCCTCCAAATCAATTTGATTCACTTTTTGAACAATCTCCTCATGAAGTCCATGTTGAATCTCATGTTCAGCCTCAAGTGTAGACTCCTTGGTCTTTGGCTTCTCCTACAAAACTATTGAGTGACTCAACCTATTCCAACATTCCATCACCAACAATCACAAGATCTTCAATCTCATCCTAAAACATCTATCTAAAAAACAACATATGCACAACCAATCACATCATGCCAACAAGACTCCAACCATAACACCACAATATCAACGAGCTCTCCAAGGCAAAATGATCATTGTCCTCAACACTTGGAGACTAACTCAACTCATAGCCAAAGCTTCCATTGCATGATTAGTGGGGACTCTAGGAACTCCTTGTGGAACCATGTTTACATTTTTATAACAAAAGATCATCTATCTTTGACCAATACACTACACATAAGAAAATATATCATACCATGGCTCCCAATGCAAATCCAAGATCTATTGTGGCATAATAATACACATCCTCAATATCAAGAAACCCTAACTCCAAACTACCAAAACTCCAACTAAAACTGATCCAAAGCTTCCCAAGGCATTTTTATTAAACATCCTCAAAACCCTAAAGATCATTCATTTGGAAACAACGAATTCAAACCCCATAAATACCACTACAAAACTCCCATTACATTCAATCCAAAGCTTCCAAGGGCAGCATGGTTCACATCCGAAAACCCTCAAGTCTGTAATGTCCCCTTCCAATTGACCTCTCTCAGTTCTTGAGATTAGCCTATTATGTGACCCTCGTAGGCTAATAGGGTGGATAGAGGGTCTTGTTGAGGCATGACTTGGCTTCAGTTATCAGAATCATTCAGTTTGGCTTTCGTTCGGGGTCGTTTGGACATTATTTGCTTGACTTACTATTTTTAGTAAGTGGAGACACTCAGCGGAGCACCCCTGCTATTTTTAGCAGTATGGTCTAGTCAGTCACTTATCATCCGGCTTCAGACGGTTCATCAATTGGACTTATATTGAGAGAGATATTAATATTTATTTGCCAAAATAAATATTAATGAAATGGAAGCTTATATTATAAAGTTATAATATAATTAAATATTATAACTTAAGTGACTTTATGTAAGGGGTCGACCATCATTAAAAGGAGGCCAAGTTCAATTATTAATTATAATTATTTTGGGCGCCCAAACTATGGAATTATTAAAAGTGAAATTCAATTTTTATTTAAATGGTGCTTTTTGAGAGAAGTTGACCCTCTTGAGGAAATATAAGGTTTTCACTTATAAAAACTTCATTATAAATTATTTTATGATATTGATTTCAGAATTCTTCTTCCAGAGAACGAAGCCTAGGGTTTATCGTTTTCTTATGCATTGGAGAACGAGCCATCTTCAGTGTTTGTAGTTCAGAGGCTATGAAATATCAGCTGATTTATTGCCTATCAGAGAAATAGCTTCATCCAGAAGTTATTACAAAGCATATTGAGAATTTGTCATTCAGGGTTTGATTTAATAAATATCCAGAGGCAGTGTTTCTTTGAGCGAAAGGGTGATTTACATCTGGCAACAATTCCAAGAGTGTACGGAATTTTTATTGCTGCTGCTTTGAGCCCATACCAATCAGCATGAGGGCCGTACTTCTTACCCTAGCTTGGATGCCTTGATTCTTGGTCATTTTCCTTCACAAAATGGGATGCATTTATCATTGGAGCGATCTGCATCAATCATGAGATTGGAGAAAGCTTGTCTGATGGTTGTCGTACTCAAATCTTCATCATTAATGGCGGCTGCAATAACCAGGTTTTCAGCATAAATGCGTTGCTTTTAATTTTGCATGTTATCCGATCTTAGATGTAATGAGTCTAGAAGATCAATAAACACTCT
Source organism: Sequoia sempervirens (assembly GCA_007258455.2). NCBI lineage: Eukaryota > Viridiplantae > Streptophyta > Pinopsida > Cupressales > Cupressaceae > Sequoia > Sequoia sempervirens. Next base: position 44,464 of record VDFB02252001.1, on the reverse strand, counting down.
GGCATCAATATATCAATTAGATTCCAGAATTTTTAGCACAGTAATATTTTATTTAATTTTTTGCAAGCATTTTCTTTCAAAATCGCATTATTATCTATATATGCAAAAAACCACAAAAGAGTCAAATCCCTTCAAAAAACACAAAAAAAAAAAAACAATCAGTTGAGCATCAGAGTTGAAGTTGAACCAACAGGGTTCTTCACAAAGTCAGCCATATGATCTATGTAGTTGGCAAGAAATGAATAAATGTGTTAATGGGTAATTAGTCCCCGACTATTGGTTGGTGGTTACTTGGCAGTTGCCGACAATTGGTGTTCTCAACCAACATTGGCTTGCTATATATTGTATGTTTGCACTTGTAGTTGGGGACCACATGCATTTTGTATTCTGTAATGATTGCCTATAAGATGAATGAAGGAATACACGACATATTTTGTGCATTGTTCTGAGTAATTGATGTGTTTTATTATTGTTGTTATGTATTTCTATTTACTCTCTATTAACCATTCAATTAGCATTACTAAGCAAACATTTGGCAGTGTTGCTAATACGAACCTTGGCAATACACAACTCATAGACGTGAATCATGACGATGTAATGGGACAATCAACTAAAGAACTTGTGCAAGGAAATAACAAAAGAGAAGATGCGTTGACATAAGACTTGGTAAACCTGTGGGACATTTCGCTAAAAGACCACATATGGAAGGAAGCTCTCAAGAGAGAGGTCCCTCAAGCCGCCATCTAGGACTACCTAACTATCAACCCAAAGGTTGATTGTTTTCTCAGTAGACTGCCAAGACTAATTGCATGTCACTAAATCATTCTACAAGATCTTCGGGCTGAGAGAGAAAGGAAAAAAAAAGAAGGCAACAAATACTACAACAATAAAGAATGAAACAAATGGGAAGAAGAGCATGATACTGACCGACGACGTACCTCAAAGAATTAATGCCTTTTTTTTTTTTAGACTGTAGGAATCAGTCAAGTATCCATCCCCCTATAAACTGTAGTGTGCCTGGTAAACTTTTTCACGTGACTGGTGACGCTGGCACAACACGCCCTCCGGTACCATGGGGACAATGGGGAGACTAGACCTTGTAACCTCTTGCCTGCAACAAGATTCTTTAGCCAATCGAGCTAGGCCCACCACCCCCAAAGAATTAATGCCATTAACCTTAAATAAAAACGGTAAATTAATACAAAGTGATCACAAATCAATCGACCAAAAAATAAGGTGGTCCCTAAGGATAAAAGAACAAAGAGAACGACAATGACGATTGAGGGGTGAAGTTGAAGAAGGCGCAGGATTCCTGAGGGAAAGCTCAAGCCCACCCAAGAGCAAAAGCTGAAGCGTAAGTAAAAGTTGTAGTCGGGAGAGGAAAAAAAATTTCACGACAAAAGAACATAAGAAGGGAGAGTGGGTAGAAATAGCCAAACACATACCACTTCTTGACAAAACATACACTAACCTTGCCAACCAAACAAGAGAACCATTCGTACCATCAACATCAGACAAAGGAGAAAGTGAAGAGAACAACACCAAAGAATCGTACAAACCATCACCAACAGACGGAGAAGCATCCTTGAGTGATAAAGAAAGATCATCGTCAAGCAAAGGGGAAGGCAAGGAGGGAACAACCAACCCAACTGTTCAAGAACAATTTGTACCAATAAAATCAGCCAAAAGCTAGGCAAAATCTACCGATGGTCTAACAGAGACCACACGCCAAATTCAAGACTTGACATTGACGAGAGAAGCAGACATTAGAAGATCGAAGCCGAAAACATCGAGACAAAAGGAGCATCAAAAAAGCCCTGAAGGCAAACTGAGGGTGACAAATGTTGAAAAGTGATGAGTAGAGGATTGCGGCATGTTCAAGAGTGCAAGGAAGACACCAGACCATATGAATCAAAACTCTCGAAACAAGTTATCGTCACAGAAGATGCGATAGAGAGGTAAGATGGGGACTCCCCTAGCAAGTCCAGATGTGGAGCGACAAAAACTCCCAAAGTTCACCGTAAATAGATCGAAGGACCCTATAAGACATTGTAAAACATCTGAGACAATATGGGTAGTGAACAGTCAAGAAGACAAAGCATATTGGCTGAGAGTATTTCCAACAACTCTCAAAGGGATAGCCATTGACTGGTATACCAAACTAGAAGCAGCTCATAAAACACATTGGATGCATTGAAAAGGGCGTTCCAGGAGGAATTCGAACTCCTAAGAGATGACAATGAAATTGTAGCAAAGATATAGAACACCAAACAAGGAAAGCACAAAAATGTACGAGCCTACAATTGTAAACTCAAAGAATTATTGGTCAAACTAGAAATCTAGCTAGTTGATGGGTTGAAAAAAGATGGTTCATTGAAGGATTAATTTCTTAGCTAAGGAGATGAAGATTGTACCTCTATCATCGTACGCCGATGCCTACAATTGGGAAATGGATATAGAAAGCGAAGACAAGACATCTTCTCAAGGAAAGAGGATGGATGATGATGATAGCACAGACGATAGCAATGACAGTGAATCAAAGACTATTCAAGCCTTAACAAAGGATATGATGAGAATGATGGAGCTGAAAGCCAAGAAGGAAATTACAAGGGAAGCAAGGAATTGTGGTGCACCGAATGCAAGGTGGAAGGTCACACAAAAACAAACTGTCCGAAGAAGTTATTCTGTGACATTTGCCAAGTAATGGTTCATTTCATCAAGGAATGCCCATACAATTTGAAGACAAGAAGCACGCAAGTGCTCTTCACTCACGGGGAACAATCAACCCCTCCAACAACACGTGAAACAATTTGGGTAGTGAACAGTTACGACGGCAGAGCGTATTGGCTAAAAGCATTTCCAGCAACTCTCAGAGGGATAGCCATTGACTAGTATACCAAATTGGAAGCAGCTCATAAGAACACATGTGATGCATTGAAAAGGACGTTCCAGAAGGAATTCAAACGCCTGAGAGATGACAACGAAATTGTAGTAGAGACATACAACACCAAACAAGGAAAGCACAAAAATGTACGATCCTGCAATCATAGACTCAAAGAATTATTTGTCGAACTATAATCCATCCAGCCGATGGACTGAAAATAGATGGTTCATCAAAGGATCGATTCCTTCCCTAAGGAAGAAGATGAAGGTCGTACCTCCATCATCAAACGTTGATGCCTGCAAATTAGGCGATGGATATAGAAAGTGAAGAAAAGATATCTTCTCGAGAAAAGAGGACCGATGACAAGGATAGCACAGACAACAATAGTGACAGTGAATCAACGACTGTTCAAGCCTTAAGAAATGATATGACGAGAATGATGGAGCTGAAAGCTGAGAAGGAAAGTACAAGGGAAAGCAAGGAATTGTGGTGCACCGAATGCAAGGTGCAAGGTCACACAAAACAAACTATCCAAAGAAATTATTTTGTGACATCTACCTAGTAATGGGGCATTCCATAAAGGAATGCCCATACAATTTGAAGACGAGAAGCACAAAAGTGCTCTTCATTCAAGGGGAACAATCAACCCCTCCAACCACACATGTGAGACAATCTAGGTAGCAAACGATCAAGACGACAAAGTGTATTGGTTGAGAGCGTTTCTAGTAACTCTTGAAGGGATAGCCTTTGACTGGTATACCAAATTGGAAGCAACTCATAAGAACACATGGGATGCATTGAAAAGGACATTCCAGGAGGAATTCAAACTCCTAAGAGATGACAATGCAAATGTAGTAGAGATATACAACACCAAACAAGGAAAGCACGAAAATGTACGAGCCTACAATTGTAGACTCAAAGAATAATTGATCAAACTAGAAATCTAGCCAGCTAATGGACTGAAAAAAGATGGTTCATCAAAGGATTGATTCCTTCACTAAGGAAGAAGATGAAGGTTGTACTTTTGTCGTCATACACCGATGCCTACAACCAGGCGATGGATATAGAAAGCGAGGACAAGACATCTTCTCAAGGAAAGAGGAGGACAAACGATGATGATAGCACAAATGACAACAGTGACAATGAATCAAAGATTGTTCAAGCCTTAAGAAAGGATATGATGAGAACGATGGAGCTGAAAACTCAGAAGGAAAGTACAAGGGAAAGCAAGGAATTGTGGTGCATCAAATGTAAGGTAGAAGGTCACACAAAAACAAATCGTTAGAAGAAATTATTTGGTGACATCTACCAATTAATGGGACATTCCATCAAGGAACGCTTGTACAATTTGAAGACAAGCACACAAGTGCTTTTTACTCAAGGTGAACAATCAACCCCCCTGACCACACCCCCGAAAACATAGAACAATAACACCAATGTATCTCCTAGCGGATACCGAAACTAAAGGGGGAATAACAATTGGTTCAATAACAGTGGACTAAGGAGTAGAATCTAGGATGATGCAAAAGGAAGACCAATGATCTAGTGCAAAAAATGCAAAGAATGGGGTCACTTCACCAAAGAATGCTAGAGTAACCAAAACAAAACGGGGATGTTTTCCAAGTGGTGTGGATCAAATGATCATGAGGACATTGACTGCCCAAAACAAAAAGGCATCAACTTGCTAGATGTGGAGGAATGAAACGAGGAAGTGCTTGCAATTACCAGAGCACAAACGAAGAAGGCAATATATCTAGATCCTCTTACAGAAAAGGAACAACTATGAGAAGCCAAGCCTGAAATATTCCAAGCCAAATTTTTTTCAAATTTTCAATTTCAATCAGCAGAGCAATACACAGTCGTTAGGGTTAGCTCTAAACCAAAACGATACTGAAGCAACTCTAACCAGAATGTACACCAGGATCCCGATGAGGGCAAGGTTTGAGCATTGGTCAGAGGATCTGAATGCAGAAACAGAGCTGAAAGGAACTCTAACCAAGAATGTGTCCGCGAAGGACAATCATATGGTCTGAGGATCTTCTACCATTACAAGTACTGAAGGGTAACTCAACACCAAGTATGTGCTACCCAATCCAGTATGGAATTGAGGCGACCATATGGCGGAGTGCTAAGAATTACAATGCTATGAAGAGAAATAAGCAAGAATGCTAAAAGTACTCGACACCCAGAATGTGCTTTCTAACCTGGAGTGGGAAAGGAGCTACCATAGGGCGGAGATGTAAGATATTACAAAGCAATTACAGAATGTAAAGATGAGCATTACAAATCATGATTAAGCAAGATTAAAGAACTGCTGTCAATACTACTGTCAGCTTACAATATGATAGAGAATTCGCCTGCCAAGAGCATAGAGTTAGAACAATTCAACGAGCATTTAAATAGAGAGTTCTCCTTGCTTAATGGAAATACCCAGACTGATTTCTTCTCTCAAAAACCAGATTTAAGATTCTGACCTAATCAGATCAGCACCTTTAAATGTAAAATCAGCAACCTGAGATCATATTAAAATGGACATCTCTCTCACAACTCATCCAATTGACATGAAACGAAGTGCAAAAGACCCTAATGATAAAAGCGACCAAGATGGAGCACTGAAAACAGATCAAAAGTCCCTAATTATTTAATGCACGAATCCCAAGACAGATCTAGAAGGTACGGCCCAGCAAGAGGGGCGATTTGCATTTAAAAATTCAAGACACTCATAAAAATTCTACAAATTTGAGGAAAGGGTCGCCCCTTACAGACAAAGAGCATAAGACAATACCCAGAAGCACTCTTTTTGTATTTTTTGACTTGTGATTAAAAACAACAATCTGCTACAATGAATATGCAACTCCAGAAACTCACTAATATGCATAAAACTGATTTACAAAACCACACAAAGACTAAATGCAGAAATCTCACAATGAATCACTCAAAATTACATTATCTCACCACTGTTTGCTATCTTTCAAGCGAGAAGCAATGCCAAGCTTACATTCCTCGAAGCAATCCCAAAGCCAATCTGGCAACATAACATTCCTGTAGACAAAAGATGATCAAAGTGCTAACCAATGGCCTCCTTTTATAATTTCCAGATGATCTTTCTCGAAACCCTAAACTTCCTTTTTGAACCAAACCCTAATCCTCCAATAGATGGCGTCCCACTTTTCCAAGCAAACTTTGACTTTTAATAATACTTTATTTCCTCCTTGAAGTTGGCATCCAATTTGAGCTTGGGTTAAACTTTTCTTTATAAGAAATATAATTAATTTCTTTCAATGAGGCACCCACCCATAAAGACATCTTTTAAAACAACTTAAAGTGAAGAAGCTAGGCCAAGGGGGTTAGTGTTAAAATATAACATTAAAACATGACTTAATTAAATAATTCAAACTTATCTCTCCAATTGTGCCCCGAAGCCATAAATGAGCAAGCCAACTGATCAGATTGAAGTAAAAAGCCAACCATGCCGAAACCAACAAGAACACTGCCAGAAATAGAATTTACTAAAAATAGTAAATTCCTGAAGATGCTCAGAATGCCAAGAAGAACATATCACTGCGAAGCTCTCTGAAAACCCAGAAAGAATCTGCCATTGAATCAACCAACCTCAAGCAAGAGCATCCTTCAAAACAAGAAACCCTAATTTTACCTTCAGAGTAGCCTACGGGTCTCCAGAATAGGCCAACGGTCACTGGAAAGATCATGCTCGAGAAGGGGACATTACAAAGCCCAAAATAGAACAAGTGATGGCAAAAGAACAAAGAACCTCCCATGAAAATGCAAGTACCTCATTGCAGTCGAAGTCTAAATGGAACATCATACGACAGATGCTACAAACAATCATACCAATCAAAAAGTGACAAACCTTCTCCAAACAATACCACAACTAGGTGACAATCACAAACATGGTCAATGAGGATCAAAGTCAGCAACAAGAAGGCTGAAGAAAAGAAAGTAATGATAGTGGAGCCACTACTAGAGGTGAACAAGTCATCAACCGAATGTTGCTGACGGTGAACATAGGGTAGAAGTCAGTTGTCATACAGATGAAGATCAAGGGGGAGAGCCTAACAAACACTATTATTGACAAAGATGAACTTCCACTATCAAATGCACAACCTCAAAGGACAAAAAAAAAAGTAATGATTCGGCAGTTGAGCACTTTCATTTTGCTCTTTTCTCAAATTTTATTCAAGTCCCAACTGTCTTGAAATTTGTGCAAATATTTCTCTCCATTTCTACACATCTTAGGAGCAATCTATTAATTTAATGACTAGACCTCTTGATTCTATCAAAATTTTCAACAAGCTTGATGTTGTTTCCAATTTAGTCATTATAGGGGGTATTAAAGTATATTAGAATATTCTTAGTTATTGCTATAATAAGTGATATCTTTAGTTATAAGTGTGTAACCTCCATTTGTTATAGTCTTTTGTAACTATCATCTGTTTTTAATTTGTAACTACTTTCTATTCTTAGACTGTCTTCAATAATATAAGGTTGCGCTCTTTTTGAGTAATCACTGCTATTTCTCTCATTCTCGTTTCTTTAATTTTACCAACCTTTACTATTTACATGTTACTTATTTATTGCTAATAAACCTTATATTAATATATTAAATTATTGTTAATATATTTAAATTGGCATTGTATTTTTACATATTTTAATATTTAATATATATTATATGACTAGACCTAGCCATGCTACAAAATGGGAAAGGGGGCAAGCAAATTGGCAAACCACCAAACCCAAACCAGCAACATTGGCCAACAACAATCTTGCAAACCACAAGTCACAAGATGGTTAACTTTAAATAACTTGCACTATATCTACAAGATGCACAATAAATATAGAATATATTTTGTATTGAAATATAAAATAATCTGATGGTTAAAAATGAATAAATGAATAAGTTATTTATGTGTTGATCAAGGGGCAAGTTCGATAGGACATATGCCATCAAGGTAATTGTTTATGTCTCTTGATAATGATGATCAATGACCCAATCATAATGAATTAGGTATATGACATAACTACCACCCACACTTCTCCTATCATATTACCACATATTCCCATTGCTTATAAGAAAAATGTACAATATAAACCATCATTCATCCTAACTGGTTTTTCTATTTGTGTTACATGATTGTATCTTTCATATGGTATGACTACACCATCCATCAAAATCGATTACTATTTTCTAGGTCAATCTTTGTCAAGATTGTCTACATTCCTCTTTCACTACTAAATTGTTCCACCAAACTCAAACACCTGAAATAAAAAAATCCATTTATGGCATGCAAAATTGCCAAGGAAGGATTCATATCTATGTTAGATCCACAGTAGAAAGAATATCAGATATTCATTAAAAAATAAAGAGAAAATAACAGAATTGATTTGCTCAAAGCGCCTCAATTGTGATTTATAGTTTCATTCATCTTTAATCTGCTTTATGGCTCCTAAATTATGTAACGCTAAGTGGAAATGGACAAATTTTTTCCTTAAATTATATGCAATACTAGTTCAAAGATGAATTACTGGTATTTTCCCTACCTAAATATTTAGAAAGTTTTCCCAACAAAAATATGGCATTATCATAAAGTTCAAAGGCAAAGAATTATTGTACAGCACACTATCTAAATGTTTAGGAATAAATATTCATACGTAAATAAAGAATGACAAGCTCACCAATCTCTACAAACATTGTTGGCTTACTGACTACAGGTCCATGATGAGTGGCCTCAAGTGTGACCTGCATGGAGAAATATACAAAATTAACTATAAGAAAAAACTAAACGTGTGTTAGGAAAAATACTTAGGTCAAAAACATCCACAAGGCATTAAGAGTATTCAATTTCTTACGTTGAATTTTTCTATAAAACAAAACATTTGACCAAAGCATATTTGTGTATATGTTTACAAGTCATATGACTAGTTAATGTGCTGTGCATGTGATTGACGCATATCATGTCAATGTGCTGCTTATACTGCTGAAATAATACATAGCATTCATATAGCACAACCTACATGACTAAACTTGATGAATTAATCAAAAACAAAATGATTCTGACATAGAAGTGCATATGCATGCAAGGAAAGAAAAGACATAAGTGGGTCATGGATGAATGCAAAAGAGTAACACACACAGAATTGCCAAAGAAACATCATTCCATTGGCAAATTATAAAGCTGAACACAAAAAGATTGAGCTCCATGAACATGTTTATGTCTTAAGCACCTCATCAGCTGAGTGAATTAGGCTCAGAAAAGTACACATCAACCTTTTAGAGGCAACTCAAAAGAAATGGAATGCAACACAACCTGTGGGGGATATTAATAAACCATAGGGTCTTTACAAAAAGTTTCCCTATAGTCGTCTCACAGAAATTTTAAATTCAAGATGCCTCCCAAAAGTACATCATGTGAAGTACCACGTGAAAATTACATAAATGAGGACCCCAGCTGCTGTGAGGCCTGATTTTACATGAGAGAAAAACTCCAGAACCCAAATGGTGGTTTGGAATCTCAACTTGAATAAGCCATAACTTTCTTCAAACAGCTCTAATTTTTTAATGCAAAGGTAAAGTTCAGAGCTCTACATAAAATATTTCTGGAGTGTAAATCCCTGTGGCCAATGGCACCATGGCATTTCCAATGTCCAGCCAAAAGGTGCACAGAATCAGCACCGAGACACTAAACTAAGGCCTGATCTTAAAGGAAAAACACCAGAGAGACTTTCTATAACTCCAACAGAAAATCCTCTACAGATGTGTTTCAATTACCTGCCATTTGTCCACAGTTATTGCGTGGACTTCATCAATTTTTCCACCATTCACACAGACTTGATCACATCTAGATCAATCTTTCAATCCTCAGGTTCCATGTAAAACTCCAATTTCCATCTTAAGGATAACAAGCACTCGCTTGGCTTTGGCAACTTTCTGTAAATAAAAATAAAGAACTCTCTGACTACTAGGGGTTCATTACTTCAACTTACTAGTGTGTTTTTCTTACTTAGATTAGCATTAGAGAATAACAAGTATTTCAGATCTTTATACAAAACAAAATAAACACAATAAGCTAGAAATCAAATGTAACTACTATTGGAAGAGGAAGGATTAAGAAGCAACCACTGATTCAAAGTTTGGTAAAAGCAACTCAAATAATCTGCAGAAGGCTGAAGAAATGACTGCTAGATGCTCAGAAAATGTTTCCAGAAAACTGGAATTACATCAGATGGTCCTCGCCTAGAAGTCATGCACATGACCTCGAAGGGTGTCCTAATGACCATACAGATACACTAGTGACCTATGATTGGAAATTGTTTTAGAAGTTTTATGTATCTGCAACTCATGCCTCTGATCCCAGTACTCACACTCTTGACCCCTAGGTTGTGCTCCCAACCCCCAACAAATGGTGGTGTCCTTGTGTCATACAAAGCCAAAAGTAATTGAGGATGTTCATCTGATTTTTGTGGTTTTGGCGGTGCTTGTAGATTATGGATCCAACCTATGCTGAGTTATTCATAACTGAACCTATGAAAATGGAGGAAAATTGGGCTAAATGGTTTTGGGAAACTGCTCAAGCTAGTCCTCTGAATGGTTTGTTTCAATCTTTAGGTAGATAGAATTTTGGAGTCTGCAGATTCCCTGAGTCCTAGTTGTGATTTGTGAGGGGTATTCAAGAACTGCAGGAAGAATCCTACAGGGGATAGCTAAAGTGTGTTGTGATCTCAGATTTGTGTAAATAGAGTTAGATAGGAAAGTAATTTCACAAGGTGTTGGCAATGGAAGAGAGGAATTTGCAAGATTTTGGCAAGGTTTGGCTATGGAGGAATAATATAACAGATGTTATGGTGGAGGAGGATCAAGAGTTTGCAGGAGAATAATAGAGATAATCCAGAAAGAATGAAAGTATGCAATAATAAGCCAAAGAATGCCAAAGAGATCAAGAAGAGTTCAAATTAAGGCCTTAATATGTTTTTTATAAAGATCAATTGGAAAGCTATCCATTTAAAAATGTAGTAAGGCCATAAAGCATGTGATTTTGTGGTTAAAATTCAAATTTTGGTGGACACAAATCCACAAAATGTTAGGAATGGGCAGAAAGCAGTTAAGGGACGGAGATGGGTTTGTATGACACTTTGCTTAAGAGTTTTAAGCTCAGAAATTGGTGTTATGAACCCAAAAATATGTCTAAGGGAATGGACACCACAATGGGTGCACAATCTAGAGCAAAAAGTGCGAGGTATGCAATTTTTGACTCTACACTATCCTATTGGCTCCCTATGAATAACATTAGCAATTAGATAATCTTTATCTTCAATTTTAACTTCAGAAAACTGAGAGAGCCAAAAAGTTTATATGTTATTCTCAAGCCCTCAAATAGTTGAAGCAAGTATTACCAAGGAACATGTAATTTGGAGGGAATTTGTTTTAGGAACATGGGAAACTTGCGGCAAACTCCTACGTCCCCCTGATGTTTCCCAAAAGGGGTAAGTCTAATGGAACTTGTCTCTTGTATTCAAGAACACATCCCCTAAAAAGAAAGTCATGGGAGACATCCCACATCCCCTTTTCCCAGAAATATGTCCCCAAGATGAAAGGACTCATCTCCCCATACAAATAGAATCCAAAGATAGTCAAAAAAATTTTAAAAATATATAAAATAGAATCCTAACAAAATAAAAAATTGAAAAACAAAGTAATACATAGAACATAATCCCCAAATCAAGGATCATCAAAATGGAAATTGTAGATATGTAATGAGAAATACCTTCCCTTTGTGGATGAAAATAAATGTGATCAGTGCCTCAAAAAGCAACGCTAGTGCAGCTAGTACTGGGAGTCTTTGTCAAACTCACCTGTTGATCCCATTTTCAGATTTTGTTGGGAGCCTTTGTCAAACTCACTTGTTCATACTATCTCATCCCTTGCCTCAAAAAGGAAGCATTTACACCTAGAAGCTAAACCAAATTATTAGCAACATTCACAACCTTATCTAGATGTTCCAAAGCCAAAAGATCTATAATGCATAAAAAAGGTAGTAAAGCAGTTGTTGCTATAGCTAAACATTTCTCACTTCTGAAAATCTAACAAGAATGGATCGACATCTCTAAATCTACAAGCCTTCCCCATGCTAGGCTTAGAGCAAGAATCTCAACAATTGTCGATGACAAAAGTGTTAATAAATGATAGCGTCGGTCAGATATGGAGGACGATTGCTGCAAGCACCATCGTCATTCTTACTTGATACGAGTTTATCTTTATTTTTCTAGAAATCATATCATACGAATTTATGAGTATAAAATCCGAATTATATTTCATGTTATATTCTAAATCGAAATTTATGTTCTTATTCGCCTTCTAGTATATATGTGTTATACTATCGGATCTTTAACTGTGTGTTTATATTAAACCCGCGTTCTAAAGAACATGTCCCATGAGTGGACATGTCTCCACTTGTGGAGACACGTCCTCTCATGAGACGTGTCTCTTAGAGACAGGGTTTTCTCTCATACTTATGGCGAATCCATTCCTTGATATGCAGACATAGAAATCGGATAATGTTCTACATTCAGCACATTAAATCAACAAATCTGGAAGTCGAAAACTGTGTCTTAGGATCTTGGTAGAATTCTGGAATCTGAGAATACATATCGAGCCCTTAGTCTCTAATTCTTGTCAGTAGATTTGTTTACATTTACATGGTATCAGAGCCACGTTGTGCGAAACCCAAACAAATCTAATTTCAGTTTGCTCTAGAAAATTCGTATTTTCTAAAAATCGAATTTACTCACATTCTTCATAATGTCAAGTGTGATCACATTTGAAGATCGCCTTGCAGGAGCAAACAATTTCACATCATGGAAATTTAGAATCATGATGATCCTTAAGGAACATAAGCTAGACTCACTTGTAAGAGAAAATTTGGAGGAACCTAAGTCTGAACCTGAGAAAACTCAATGGGTGGAAAACAATGAAAAGGCCATGAAAATCCTTGTAGATGCAGTTAGGGGTCATAGAGTGCCCATCCTAGCAAAACATGAAACTACATACCATATGTTCAAATCTCTTGAGAAAACTTATGAGATCAACAACACTTGCAGGACTCTTTCTTTAAAAAGGCAAATCAACAATGGTCAAATAAACAGAGGAGAGTCCATTAATGCATACTTCATGAGGATTATTGAACTGAGAGATCAATTATCCACAATTGGATATCAGATTGATAGCAAAGAATTAACTCTAATTGCACTAGGAGGCCTACCAAACTCATGGGAGTCATTTGTTCAAGGAATAAGTGCAAGATCCAAACTCCCTAACTTTGATAGGCTAAGAACTAACTGCCTTCAAGAAGAAACAAGGCTCTCCTCAAAAGAAAACAAACAGAAAAACGTAGATGAAGATATTCATGTACTCAACACATCGTCTAATAAAAGGAATAAGAAAAACTCCTACAAGAAAGGATTTTTTAAAAGAAAGAGAAATTCCAATGGAAAGGGATCCTCTAAAAAGAAAGACATCTCTCAAATACAATGCTTTAGATGTGATCAATATGGCCACTATGCAATGAAGTGTCCTGACAAATCTAAGCAACAAGCATCGTTTGCCAAAGTAGGAAAGTCAAATTCAGATCATGAATCTGAAAACTTTGTGTTCTATTCAGCCTTATCTAGTCAAGTATCTAACAATATCAACAACTGGGTGATTGATAGTGGTTCTTCGAGGCACATCACAGGGTTTAGAGAACACTTAGACACTATGACTGAAGAATCTGATGAAGATGTCACAATTGGGGATGACTCTACACATCAAGTAAAAGGGGTTGGAACTTGCTCCATCTCATTGAAATCTGGTCTCTCTCTTCAACTCACTAGGGTCTTATTTGTACCTGGAATAAAAAGGAATCTTATATCCATCTCTGCCCTTGAAGACAATGGTTATAGAGTTACCTTTATGGATGGGAAAGTTCTAGCATGGCCTAAGAACTCAACAATCAAGAAAGCCCAAATCATAGGTGTGAGACAAGGGTACCTTTACAAACTTTGCACTGAAGTCAATCAAGCCCTTACCCTTGACACCTTTGATTCAAATGAGATTTGGCATAGAAGATTAGGACACCTTTATTTCCATGCCCTACCTTCTGTAGAAAAACTTGTAACAGGCTTACCTAAGTTAAAACCATCTCATGAAGGAACTTGCAAAGGTTGTGCCTTAGGAAAGAATACAAAGGGGTCCTTTTCAAATAGTTTGAGTAAAACCCTAAATGTGTTAGAATTGGTTCACTCAGACTTATGTGGACCCATGTCTATACCCTCTAAAGCAGGATTTCTATACTATGTCATATTTGTAGATGACTTCTCTAGGAAAACCTGGATCTATTTCCTTAAATGTAAAGAGTCAATAGAAATCCTCAAAAGGTTCAAAGAGTTTAAAGCACTCTTTGAAAACTTCTCCGGAAAGAAAATAAAAACCATAAGGACAAACAATGGGAAAGAATACACCTCTGAAATTTTTAAGGAATTCTATATGAGTGCTGGAATTAAGAGGGAGTTCACAGTGGCTTACAACCCTCAACAAAATGGGGTTGCTGAAAGGAAAAATAGAACCATTGTAGAAGCTGCCAAAGCAATGTTGCTTGACCAAAACATTGAAACCTCTTTCTGGGCTGAAGCCTCTAGGACTGTTGTCTACATCCAAAATAGATGTCCTCATTCTCATCTTGACAACAAAACTCCTGAAGAAGCCTTCATTGGCATAAAACCTGACATTAGTCACTTTAGGATTTTTGGTTGTCCCGTCTATATTCATGTGCCCAAGGAGAAGAGATTCAAACTTGAACCTTCCGGAAAGAAAGGGATATTTATGGGATATAGTGAAACCTCCAAAGCCTACGGGATATACATACCCGGGCAAAAACAAATTGAATTGAGCAGGGATGTTATCTTTGAAGAAGACATTACATTCAAGAGGGCAAGAAGTTCTAGTGAGACTGAAACCTATTCCCCTAGAGTACCTGAAATGGAACTTGCTCCTGAGATTCAGAGGGAGCATCCTGAGGAAATATCACATGAACTTCCTCCTACTTCAAATGAGAATACAGATGTCAATGGTAGAAAGAGACCACTTTGGGCCAAGAAGATGATCAAAGAAGCAGAGAATCATGCAGCACCCAAAGGAACGTTCAGGGAGAGCAAAAGACCCAAATGCTTCTCTAGCTATGTTGCTCTTACGAACAACATCATAAACTCCGAACTTGTCAGTGTTTCAGAAGCCTTCAGACATCAAGCATGGAAAGATGCAATGACGGAGGAATATCAGTCCATTCTAAAGAATGATGTATGGGATGTAGTGCCTAGACCAAAAGGGAAATATGTTGTCTCTTCCAAATGGCTCTTTAAAATCATGCATGCTGCTGATGGCAGTATAGAAAAACATAAAGCACGTTTTGTGGCAAGAGGTTTTTCTCAAAAGGAAGGCATTGATTACGAAGAAACATTTGCACCTGTTGCCCATTACACATCAATGAGAGCAGTTTTAGCCATTGCAACAGCTAAAGGTTGGAAAATCCATCAAATGGATGTGAAAACTGCCTTCCTGAATGGAACCATTGAAGAGGAAGTCTATCTTGAACAGCCTGAAGGTTTTGTGATACATAAACCTGACTCACATGTATGCAGATTGAAGAAAGCTCTTTATGGACTTAAACAGGCTCCCAGGGTCTGGTATGAAAGAATTGACAGCTATCTCTTGGGATTAGGATTCTCCAAGAATGAGGCTGACTCCAATCTCTACTTCAAGGTAATCTGAAATATTCCGAGCCAAATTTTTTTTTTGTTTTTCAAATTAACAGATTTCCAATTACAACAGTGCACCCGTTAAGGTTAGATGTATAAACCAAAACGTGCAAGAAAGCAACTCTAACCAGAATGGCGCCGATGATGGCGAGCATTGGTCAGAGGATCTTCTAGTCTAAATACAGAAAGGAACTCAACGTCAAGTATGTGCTACCCAATCCGATGCGGAGTGAGGGGCGACCATATGACGGAGTGATTACAGAAAGCAAAGCTTGAAATGAAATGCTGAATACTGAAACTACTCAACACCCAGAATGTGCTTGCTCACCCAGAATGGGAAGTAGCTACCATAGGGCGGAGTTATAACTATTTCAAACTAGTACTGAAAGCAAGAACGAGTATTACAAATAATGACAATGCAATATTAGGAATACTGGTCAGTACTACTGCCAGTTTACAATATATAATTATTGCCTGCAATGTCAAGATATCAGATTCCTTTCAATTGGTGCATTCAACAATAAATCTGCTTCAAGCTTTTAAGTAAACCACAATGCCAAACCCAAATCAGAAGATGCAGATTTCTCGGACTGTCAAAATCAGATCTGCACTTTTTATCATATAACCAGCAGCTTGCAATATGTTAAACAACACCCTGCTTTCGATACAACCAGAGAAGTAAATAGAGATGCAACTACGAAGATGTCTTCCACAAGTCTTAAGGATTCCCTAACACCAATCCCAAAGAAAATGCAGACTTCTTTAATCTGATTTAACAGACCTGCAGCTTAATGTATCAAACCAGCACCCTTTAAACTCACTAAAATGCACTTATCTCTCTCGTTACTAACTATATTGACTTGAAAACAAATGCATAACACCCTTAGGGAGGAGGCGACCAAACTTGGACCACAGAACTCCACCCAAACCTTGAATCATTTAGAAGACACAAATTCCAAGAAAAGGAAATGGTACGGCCCAGCTGAAGAATTCAACTTGGTATTAAAAATTCAATACACAACATTAAGATCTATAAATTGGAGAAAATGAACGCTCCTTACAAACTTAAAGATTGATGCAATACCCAGAACTAGCATTTTTGTGTTTTTTGAGATATGAGTAAAAACATGCAATCTGCTGTATTAAATGAAGCTAAAATGCTGCAACACTAAAATGCCCATAACAGATTTGACAATGCAAATAACTAAACACAATGCACGAGCTAAATGCAACTCACAGATACAAAATCACCACTAGATGTTGTCTTTCAAACACGAAGCGATGCCCAAGCTAGGAGGCCTTCATTCCTCGAAGCAGTCCCAGAGCCAATTCGGCAGCATAACAGTATAGTCGTCCAAAGATGAAGAAATGATGCACAAGACTCCTTTTTATAAGTTCCGTTTGACTTCACGAAACCCTAAAATCCAACTCAAGCTCAAACCCTAACTTTTCCTTCAATAAGGCGTCCTTTTCACCTTTAGCTCAATAATCATATTTTAATTAAAACATCACCTTGATAAATGCGCCCACATTAATTTCCTTTGACTTTGGAAAATTCACCAAATATTAATTATAACCTTAATGAAGGCGCCACCCTTTGAGTCCACCTTTTAAAACGACATTAAGTCATTCGACTAGGCCAAGGTGATAAAATAACATTTTAATTATAATGTTATTTTTAAGTGAAATGAGCTCGACTTCCCAGAACTGCATTCTGAAGCCCGAAACTGAATACGCCACTTGAGTCAACTGAAGGGGAAAGTCAACTGCCTGCTACCATCCTGTTTACTGCCAAAAATAGAATTTACTAAAATAGTAAATTCCAAAAAGTGCTCTGAATGCCGAGATGAACATACCACTGCGAAGCCCTCTGAAAACCCATAAGGAATCCGCCATTGAATCCACCATCTCTGAACAACGACCTCCTCAAAAATAGGAAACCCTAATTTATCTTCCGACTAGCCTTCGGGTTTCCAGAAAAAAGGCCAACGGTCACAAGAACAATCAGGTTTGAGAAGGGGACATTACATAATCAAAGGTGATATGCTAATAATTATTTTATATGTTGATGATCTGCTGATAACAGGAGAAGATCACCTCATTGCTCAAGGGAAGTAGGATCTAATTTTTGAATTTGACATGAAAGACTTGGGCATTCTTCACTACTTCCTAGGTTTAGAAGTATGGCAGAAATCAGAGGGCATTATACTAACCCAAGGGAAGTATACTATTGATATTCTAAAGAGATTTGGAATGTTGGATTGTAGACCCATGTCTACACCGATGGAAACCAACCTTCACAAATTGAAAGAAAGTAGCAAGAGAATTCATATGTGCAGATCCAACCCCTTTACGCACAAAACATCCTTGATGGTCTCGGTTAACACCGCACTTGATATTTGTTATGCTGAATGTTCCTACTCAATTTATGTGTGGTTTTCAAAGGAAATTCACTTAATGGTCATGGAAACATATTTTGAGATATCTTCAAGGCACTATTGGATATGGTCTTCTTTACAAGAATGATCAACTAGATCTTCATGGGTACTCTGATTCAGATTGGGCTGGAAGTGTAACCATCAAAAGCACATCAGGATGTTGCTTCAGTTTAGGATCGGCTATGATCTCCTGGATTTGCAGAAAACAATCTCTTCAGTTGCACAGAGCTCAATAGAAGCTGAATACATTGCAGCCTCAATGGGAGCAAGAGAAGCAGTTTGGCTTCGTAAATTGCTTGTGGGACTCTTTGGTGAGCCCTTGAATCCTACAATTATTCATTGTGATAATCAGAGTTGCATCAAACTCTCTGTAAATCTTGTCTTTCATGATAGATCGAAGCACATTGAGATCCCCTATCATTATGTAAGAGATATGGTGGAAAAGAAAGTAATTCAGTTGGAGTATATCAGTACAAATGATCAAACTGCAGACATTCTCACCAAGCCTCTCTCCCGAATCAAGGTGGAGCACTTCAGGAAGAAACTTGGTATGGTTGAAATGTAATTTGTTATTTATGTTTGAAATACAAATTGTTTATAAATTGTACTAATATATATAAAGATGTTTAATGTGTAAACTCTTTTGTCATGTGTGTGACTCCATGACTTTATGGGCCTACTCCCCCTGTGTGCATTATTGAAAGGTGACGATCTTTCTAATAATGAACACTTGTATTTGACATTGTAAAGTGACGACTCTACAATGATTAAACTATCATGATAGATATCATGTGACTTGATATTAATGGACATGTCATGATAGTATCTCTTATTGATATCATGGGACTTGATATCATTTGTAGATCATTATGATCCTTAAGAGATAATCATGGTGGATATTTATATCCTTGGATATGCCATGAATTATGGTAGACATCATGTGACTTGATGTCAGTGCACATACCATAATAAAGATATGATATGAAGAATGTCATGTGACTTGACAATATTGAGAAATCATACCATGTCTTAGATATCACGTGTTAAGGTGATATCTCTAGTTATTTGATTTGAAATATCTTCCCTAGCTAAGAGGGAGTGTTAATAAATGATAGCGTCGGTCAGATATGGAGGACGATTGCTGCAAGCTAAGTCACAAGATTCGAATTCGAATTCGAATTCGGCAACAATGAAATTCGGATGAAATTCGGCAAGGAAAAAATTCGAAAACTATAAAATTCGAATCAAATTCGCCTTATGTAAATTTTTTTTTTTTAATAAATATAAGTAATAAATCCATAAAATTGTTTAAATAGTTTAACATTGATAAATAGATTTGAAATCATTACAAAAAGATGACACATTTATAAAATATAAACCATAAGAAACATGTGAAATCACGTTTGCGAATATGTTCTTTTGTCAAAAAGGTACAATAACAACCAAGACTTTAGAACTTCAAAAAAGCTCCAAGTCATCAAGAGCACTTGGCTGAGATGCTAAATCATCATCATCTGTATCACTACTCAATTCATCATCTAGAAAGTCAGGCTCATCTGCAATTGGCATTACTATGTCTTCAAAAATTTCTTGTGAGGAAGAGTTCTTTGCTGATTTGTTCATGAATAATTTTAAATTGCTGCGAACATAGACAAGATCTCCCAACTTTCCAAACAACAATTTATTCCTTTTTTTGGAATGGATGTGGTCAAAGCAACTCCAGTTCCTCTCACAAGCCGATGAACTTGCTCCCTGACTCAAAATGCGAACAGCAAACTCTTGTAGCTAGGGAGTTTGTCCTCCATAGTCCAACCACCATCTATATCCAGGTATACGTGCCAAGTCATATTTGGCTGCTGCAATTCCAAACATCCCTTCTCCTTTCTTGTATTCCCAACATTGATCTCTGATTAGTGCTGAAATTGCTGCATTTGATGCATGTTTTTGAATGGCTTCAAAAAGCCCTCCCATAATTTCAGAATCACTTTTTCTATTAATAGAAAACAACTTAGGCTCTAAAAAACAAGCTGCTGCATGTAAAGGTGTGTGCATCATTTTCCATCTACAATCAACTGTCTTCCATATCTCCATGTATTCTGCTTCTACATTGTTTAGTGCTTTTTGAATAGATTCCTTACAACGGTCCATGCTTTCATAAAGCATGCCAAGGCAAGGAGTGTCACCATCAACCATACGAAACACGTCAACAATTGGTTCACATATAATCAAAACTTTTGTTACACTTTCCCAAAAATTGCTATTTAGAATAATTTGCTCTATGTTCTTCCCCTTAGGACCTTTTGAAAGCACAGAATTTTCCCACTGATTGGAACAAATAACAGCCCTCAAAGCTGCTTTTTCTTCAACCACTCTTTTCAAAGTGATATAAAATGATGCAAATCTTGTTTCACAAGGCCTCAACAACTCCTTGGATGCATGCTGCCTATAAAGACTCAATGTGAGACGATGATTCCGTATGAAATTTGCAATTGTTCTTCCTCTATGAATAGCTTCATGTACCCATGGGAATTTAGCCAAGTCATGAAGCAACAAATCGAAACAATGGGCTGCACATGGGCTCCAATATATTTTTGGGTACTTCTCTATAATCAGTTTCCCAACTCCCACACAATTTGCTACACTATCAGTTACCACTTGAACCACATTTTCTACCCCTACTTCAAGAATGGCTTCCTCTAATATTTGGAAAATATACTCAGAAGTTTTCTTGTGGTTCATGGTGTCAATCACTTTCAAGAACACAATACCATCAGGAGAAGACACCAAAACATTAATCAATGGCCTTTGACATATATCTGACCATCCATCACTCAATATAGTGCAACCTGTTTCATTCCAAGAGGCTTTGACATCAACTAATTTCTCAATCACTCTATCTTTTGACCTCTGCAAAAGAGTTGTTCTGAAAGTCTCTGAAGATGGGGGTGTGTACCCTTTACCAAACTCTGCAACTTTATGAATTGCATTACGAAAATGCAGATTCCTTGCAACATTGAATGGAATTGCACTCGAGTAAAACAAATCAGCTAATGCATCATCCACTTGTTGTTTCTCTACTGGTTTCCAAAATTTTTTCAATGTTCCACTCTCTTTTGATTTACCCACATGCCTAGGTAAGGTGGAAGAGGAAGACATGATAGATGCTGTGTGTTTAGATTGAGACATATTCTCTTCAATTCTCTTCTTTTTTTGTGCATTCTTTATCTTTTCTACAATTGAAGAGGAATGTTCTTTCTCTAAAGCAGCTCTCATTTCTGGGGTAACTTTTGTACATGCTTGAACAGCTCCTCCTGCACCCCCTGAAATACCAAGTAAATGGTCCATTGCCCTTGTCAAACCTCCAGTAAAAGGTTTATGACACTTGTTGCATGTGAGATTTGTACCATTGCGAGTGACATATTTCCATGCCTCGGCAGTTGATTTCTTGGGAGCCATAAAGTAACAATCTGTATGTTTAAAAGACAAAATATGAATTTTAGTTTTATAATACAAATGAAAATGATGTAATCGAATAAATGCAAATGCCAGACAATATTCATCATTCAACTATGACTGCATACATAAAATTCTATGACTGCATACAGCTGCAGCATGTAGGTGAGCAGACAAATAACTGAGAAAAACTTGTCATGTACACTTGTAATTTTGTAAAGAATATAGTAATTTTTTATTTTTATTTTAATTATTAAAACTAACAACATAAAATAAATATATATTAACTTTTTATTGTAATTTTTAAAAACTGAATACTAAAATTGAGATAATATTAAATTTCCATATATTAAATATAAATTTAATACAAATAAAATAATAAAATATTTAATATTCCACATTTTATTAAATATTAAAGACTTAATATATATAAAATAATACAATATTAAAAAATTTAATTTAAATCTACCTGAATAATAAAACAGTATTAAATCTAATATTAATAAAATAATAAAAACTATATAAATATTATATCTAATAATTAATATTAATAAATAATCAAACCTAATATTAAATCTAATATTAATAAAATAAAATTTAAGAAAGCAAACATAAATAAATAATACAATATTAAATGAAATTATGAAAATCTATGGAACCCTAAATTTTTCGTGAAAAAATAAATCATGCAGTTCTGAAACAAAACAAAATTAAATTGCCTACCTTTGAGATGTAGAGGCGACTTGCAAGTTGCAGAAGAGTGAAGACTTCAAGCTTTTGCAAAAGAGTGAAGACTTCAGAAGGTTTGGAACGCGACTTGCAAACTGGAGGCGGCGGCTTCAAACTCTGACGCGATTTGTAGAATATAGAGGAAACGCGAGCTTCAAAGGAACAAGATTTGCAGAACGTGTGCCTCTCAGTCGACCTTGTAGACCTTCTAAACTTATGCGAAAACCTTTTGAATGCTTCCTGTTCTAGAATGCGTTCTTAAATGACTGAGAAACTTCGCCGGAAATGACAGACGCGATATTCGCTAGTCGCGGCTACGTATTTATTAAAATATCCAATCGAAACCCTAAACGAAAATGCTTTTTAAGACTAATTTTTTAATAAATTCAACGCCGTACAAATTTCAACGAATTTTAACGAATTTCATTAGTTTTTTATAAATTCGACGAATTCCGAATTTCATGGCAAAAATTCAGCGAATGTTGTGACACAGGCTGCAAGCACCATCGTCATTCATACCTGATACGAGTTTATCTTTATTTTTCTGGAAATCATATCATACGAATTTATGAGTATAAAATCCGAATTATATTTGATGTTATATTCTAAATCGAAATTTATATTCTTATTCGCCTTCTAGTATACATGTGTTATACTATCGGATCTTTAACTGTGTGTTTATATTAAACCCGCGTTCTAAAGAACACATCCCATGAGTGGACATGTCTCCACTTGTGGAGACCCGTCCTCTCATGAGACGTGTCTCTTAGAGACAGGGTTTTCTCTCATACTTATGGCGAATCCATTCCTTGATATGCAGACATAGAAATCGGATAATGTTCTGCATTCAGCACATTAAATCAACAAATCTGGAAGTCGAAAACTATGTCTTAGGATCTTGGTAGAATTCTGGAATCTGAGAATACATATCGAACCCTTAGTCTCTAATTCTTGTCAATAGATTTGTTTACATTTACAAAAAGAACTCAATACATGTGAAGTAGTTGTCCTCTCCAAAAGGTATCACACTCATTGTAGGAAATGCATGAAAATTTAGAGGAAATTTTTTACCAAAAAATGGAAAAGTTGGAAACAACAAAGGTGATGGATGCTTTACTCACCCTTGTTAACTAGCCCCCCCTTTTCTTGCAGCAGCAGACACTTATGTTGTCCTCACCATCATTGCGAGGATGGATTTCCCCTTGATTCAGCAAAGTCAAAGACATGACAACATTGAATTTGCATGTGTGAGGTGTAACACATGTACGTTACCCTTTAAAGTTGAAAAAGAATCCTATCCATTGCATTCTCATCATTTACGTTCATTGTTTCGTTGCCTCTCTAAATTATATCCCTTCTAGTTTATACTCAGCACTCACCTAAGCTATACAATGCTTATTCAAAGATTATGTGCTCATTTTTCCAGCCATGGGGTGTGTTGATGCAGGTTTTGTGACCTCAACCAACATTAGAATAAAATAACCAATGAAAAATCCTACTCTCTCTTGAACAAAGTTTCCAATGTGCTAAGCTAAGTGATCACAAAGTAGACTCCAAGGTTCCTTGTGCATATTGGATAGTCTCAATTGGTTTTGCTATGTTTTGTTGGTATTGCAAAGGGGACTTACGCTCTATTTATTGGTTCAATCCTTCTTCCCTTAAGAATTTAGCAACAACTTTTCAACACTTTGGAATGTGGATACTATTGTCTATGAGTGTTGAGATCTTACTACTGTCAACTTTGAAAAATAAAATAGAAAAGGATAAGGGCTTAAGAGGCTAAGCTAATTCTAAACTATTCCTAGGAACTCAAGAGACAAGTGATGGACGTTGAAATTAAAACCTATCTTTGTTTTTCCAAGTACATCAACTAGACAAAGATGGTGCAATCTTCAAAGGGATTCACAAATGATATCCTATTACTCAAGGCCATCTTCAATTTGAACAATGAACATAAGTAATCGAGTTCAAGTTTAGCAATTTGAAAGTTCAGACTAACCTTACACATCAAATTGAAAATCATTCAATTTAAAAAAGGTATGAACAAACTTCACCATTACCAACACTATCAATCCTTCATTCATTTAAAATTGCAGAAAACAAATCTATTCTATTGAGGAAATATGAAACCATGTCGACTTTCAAACTAACAAATGCTCATCAATGAGTCTAGTTATTATTTTGATAGGGCTCTAGCAACAATTTCACAAGTCTCTCCAAACAAATGAAATGAGAAGGGTTTATATAGGCATCTCAATTACAAAGCAATGGCCCAGATTGATCTGAGATCAACGGCCAAGATTATCCCCAAAAACCATGACTAAGAGTTCACTTAGAAAAGCATAACTAACTTTCGTGACACATGGCGCAAGGAAGAAGAGCCACTTGGAGCATGGAAGACACTGACACCTTGCAAGTTAATCAAGCAAGCTAGATTCCAAAATGCAATTCCCCTTGGCTTGTTCTCTGGCTACGAATGCAATGAACCTTGCCATTACTAAATTGAGTTCCTCCATTGATATGCTTGATAAGGTATCCAATTGCACTCTTATTATATCCAAGGCTTCAATGCATTAAGCAAAAGTGTCCTCCCACTTACCCTCTTGCCTCTAAAAGTTGTTCATATAGATGAAGAGAGATAACATATCATCTAATTGATTTTCATTAATAGCCTCCATCTCTTTGAAATAAACACTTTTCACATTTTCCTTTAAATCTTCCAAGTTCAAACCATTTGTATCATTGGCCTCATGTCTTGTCAATCCTTCAAGCGATGTGAGGATCCTGAGTTGTATCTTTCCAAGAGAGTTTTGCATACCAGCACATTCCTCTTTCATCTTATCATACATTTTCTTTTTTGCTAGCAAGGAACAATACCATCTATTGAAGTCATAAGAAGCTCCATCATCAATAACATCTTCTTGAATCAACACTTGCATAGATATTTCCTTTAATGCCTTTAGGTGAGGTATCACCTTGTCTTCTACATTTTGGAAATCTTCCCAATTCTCTTCCACCTGGTGAATTTCAGTTACAAGCATAACTGATTTATCATAAGTTCGAACACACCTCTCCAGGAATTGCTCCACTTGCTTTGAGGTATTTTTGACCCATCTTTTGGTTGCTTGACTTGTAACTCTCATTGCTTCAAGCCTGTCAACAGATTCTTGAGGAAGGGAAGACAGTGGAATGAAAGCCTCATTCTCCTGCCTTAGTGGGGCTATCATTTGCTGGATAAATTCTATTAGTCTCAAATTCTCCACTTCCAATCTTTCTTTAGTCTCCTCTGTTTTGTCAATTTTTTCTTTAATAGCCATTGAGGTATCAACTAACTCATGAAAGTCCTGTCCTATTGTGGTTGGTCCAATGTCAAGAGTTGTAACTTCATAATCTGTAGGGGTAATTTTGTCCCTAGGCTTATCAAAGTTTGGAACTGCTACCTGTAAGATCCTAGATTTTGTACCATCTCTAGTGATTTGAGAATACTTCTTAGGTTTCTTTGGTATTTTAACTTTACCAATCCTTTCCAAGAAGTCTTCCATACTTTCGATTGGCTGAACCTCATTCATTGGCTTGGGCTTCTTCATTAGGCTTTCGGTCAACCAATCTGGTACAGTAGATAATTCCATCCCATCCTCTAGCTAAATATCATCATTTATCCTTTTTAGGGAAGAAATCATCTCTTCACCCAATTCTTCATTGGCTACTAAGGTCTCAGTATCTCCTATGTCTTCAATCATAAGTGTGTCCTCTCCTTCCATATAATCTGTGAAGGTTCGTTCCTGAAGAGGTTTCAGCTGCTCTACACTTTGAAGTTCAGCTCCTTGTTCATGATCTGATTCACATTCAGCAATAGATGCTTCTTCCATTACCCTGATGGATGGCGTGCTTGAAGATGATGGAGTTGAATTAACCTTTTGCTTCTTGAGCCTTGACTCTTCACTTGCTATTTCTTTCGTTTTTGTTTGAGGATCTTCAGTCATTACTTTCCTTTTGCTTGAACTTGGAAGTTCACTTAGACCTTCCTTTCCTCTGCTAAATTCAGTTTTTTCACCCTGACTAGAGAGAACTCCTACACTACTTAGTTTGGCATAGGTAAGACAGATACCTCCCTTTCTCAATCTGCTAATTTGGTGATCTACCCACTCCCTGGAACTAGCTATGATATCTTTCATTAACACATTCAAGTCTGCTAACTCAGGCTATGTCCAATTTGGCAATAAGATGGGCTTATTCTTCTCTTGTTCAAACTGGAGATGCACATACTCTGTGTTGTCTTTCACTTGGTTTGGAATTGGGAACAGGTCACACCTCTTCACAAGATCTACTGAAATTCTAGACCACATCTTCTTTCTTACTCCATACTCATCTACTAAGTTGGACCAATAGTCTTCTATTTGCATTACATGGAGTGACTTCTTTCCATAAACTCTCAAGTACGAATCAAAATCGGACCTTGGTTTGTACATGCCCAATTTATAAAACTGCAATTCTGATTTGGCTGTCTTGGCTGCTTGTCACAAAGGACAGACTTCCAACATCTTCCCTATTACAATAGGAAAATGCACTCCTTGCTTTATGAAGTCCACATTCGATCATGTTTGCTGCTATAGGCGTAGGCATTTCATTTTGGGTGCCAAATATTCTTCTCTTGTCTTTGATTACATTGAATTGCTCAAAGTTGGTATCTCCAACTTTCCTCCACTTAGATGATAGCTGAGATTCTAAATAAAACCCTTTGAGAACCTCCTTGACTTGATTCTTCCTAACTCCTCCCACATTCTTTGATGTAGACATGGCGCTTGTATGAAGCTTGAAATTAGAAAGCATGCATGAATTATAAAGGTGTTATGCTTAAAACCCTAAGGCTAGGTGAGTGCATTAATGGTGAAATAAACTGATTTAGAATTCCAGAATTTCAACTTGACTGCAAGGATTGATTAGAAAATGAAAAATCAAGATTTAGCCTACAATAAATGCAAACAGAAATGTTGTACCCAAACCAAATTTTTTGCTTCATCAAGGCATTTTGCATTTAAAAGTCTAAACCTTGCTAATTTGATGTAAAACACAGTTTTGGGCAATATCAAGCATGGAGTTTTTGTCAATATTTTGTCGGTCAAAGTCAGTTATATTGATCAGAACCTGAAGCAGAGACTCAGAATGAAGCTTTTCACGATGGAGGAACATCTCACGACGGCGTTTCACATTGCACACGGTCATTTCAATGATCGAAACAGAGTTTTCAGTGATCAATTTATGAAGATTTTTCAAAGGAAAAGTCAGAAAGTGCAAGTATAGCCCAGGGGCGCCCAACTTGTTGAAGGTCAAGATCTTGCTGAAAATGCTCAAGCATCCAGTCAATCTCTTCAGAATCAGTCTGGCTATCCGTCGAGCTATCCAGCGAGGCGTTCCGAGACCCACCGCTCTGGAAAATAGCGACAGAAGTTAAAATCCCTAAATTTTAGGATGCGAGGAATTTGCTCTTTTCAGGCAAAAGCGCGCCTCTAGCCTGAGGGCGCCCATCTTGAAGCAGGGGTAAATTTTGGCGGTTTGATGCGGATCGCGGTCAATCGTTCTAGGCCGATACCTTATCCAGAGCGGATATCAAGTCACGGTCATCAGACTCTGATTCGGTGGCGATCATCCAAAGATCGGCTTAAAATGGGTTTTCATGTTTACGAGGCTTCTCGGGTTTATGCCGGTGAAAATCGGGACCGGTGGCTTAAAGGACCCTCCCGGATGTGAATTAGTAGGCGAGTCTTCACAACATCAGTAGTATTCTAGCCTAGCTCCGCGGTGCATCATTCAGCTTGTCGATCCGACGTTCCTAGTGGTCGTGGCGGAGATTCTACTAAGCACGTAATTTTACGGGCGGACCAACAAATGGTTTTCAGTGCATTTTCATAGTCTTAAGGCGCCTAGCCTTTAGGCTGGTCAGATGAGCCCGTTCGCGTTCGAAGTCTTCACGACTATTGAGCGTAATCAATTTATCTTCCCAACGAGCATAGCGGTCAGCCTTCAGCATTTGGCAGTCGCTCGTGCGTGCGAGGTCTTTGGTGTAATACTGCAAAGTGAAGACGTTCAACATTTGGCAGTCGCTCGTGTGTGCGAGGTCTTTGGTGTAATACTACAAAGTGAAGACGTTCGAAAAATGGCTAAGTCTGGGAGCGGTAAACATAAATAAAATATGCACTGGAGTTTTTGAGGTCTTAGAAGCAGTTTTTTTGCCTCAATACCTCCAGGGACTTCTCTTGAGGGCCCTTCTGGCTGTCCGTTAAAACAGATAGTGCCTGAATCGGGTCATCCTAGCTCCAAATGTCAGCAGTCAAAATAGGGTACTCGGATGGAAGTTTGATTTTCGTCAAAATAACACCAGTGCAACCTAGAGCCAGGGGCGCTTTTGTTTTTGAGGCCCTTAACATAGCTTTCAGGTGTCATAGATACAGCCGTTGGATGCACAATGTCTCCAGGCACGCAGTGGGCTTCGTTGCTCGTCAGCAGGGTTCACCGTTCACCGTCGGCAGCCGTTTGAAGCATCAGATGGCAGTTTAGGAAAATGGCTAAGTCTGGAACCCGTAAATGGATTTAATCAGGTGCGCCTAATTTTTCAAGGGGTTAAACGATGGATTTTGCAGTTGTGTCTCCCAGCAGACATTTCTTCCTTGTTCAGTAGGCTTTCCGATGAATTCTTCAGAACAGTCTCAGCATCACCCGGCCATCCGGAAATCAGTGGCGAAGTTGGCCAGTCGTGACTTTGCAGTCAGCTACAAAGTAGGAAGTTAATAAAAAGTGTAAAATCTTGAGCAAATGAACGCCTATGTGCTCAAAAGATGACTTTTCGGAATCGTTGAAGTCTCACGATGAATCTCAGAGCTTCACCCGGGTTGTCAACTGAAGTTACAAATTTGATTATTTATAAATAGCAATTTTCTATTTTTAGCACCCTTGCTAATTGCATGATAATAAATATTTTATTATTATTTGAGCTTCCAGTCAGTGGCAGTGCAACTGAAGGGCAACCAATCAGAGGACTTCTATTATTGTCAGGGTTTTGAATTCTTGCAGTTGTCAGATTAATGCGAATTTCATCTTCTTTAAGCATGGCGCCTTCTTCATTTATCATTCATATTTTCAAGAGAATTCGTATTTTTCAAGGAGATTCATATTTTCTTCAAAGGGAAAATCGTAATTCTCAAAGGCAAATTTTGTCAAAGGAAATTCATAATTTTGAAGCAAAATTCGTTTTTCTTCAAGGCAAAGGCGTATTTTCAAGCAAAATTCGTTTTTCTTCATTCACAAGGCGTATTTTCAAGGGAGATTCGTATTTCTCAAACAAAGGCAGATTTCTCATCTATTTGCAAAGGCGATTTCTCCAATCACATTCTTTTGCAGGTTAAAGTTCACAGTTCTCAGCAATTCAAAGAAATCTTGAGCGATTTTCACAGAAGAAGACATACAAAAAACGTCTTTTTCCTCCTTGGTTCTCAGATTTCTCTCAGTTTTCAATTCGCATGTTCCTGAAATTGGCAAATTCGACAAGTCTCAGCATCTGGATCATTTTCATATAGCTTCCTCGAATTAAAATCACCCTCAGCTATTTTTAGCTTTCCAGAAAAGTTGTTAGAATATAGCCGTGTTCACAGTCAACAGGCGAGTTTTTCAGAGTACAGTACACACAGACTGAATTCAAGACCAAATCGGTCTTAATTCATGATTTCGTCATGCCAAAGCGTCAGAAGCATCAAGCTGTAGAAGATATAATGTCCATCACTTCAATTACGGAGCCGCCAAAGCTATAAGTCAGTGAAATGCTAGTTTGAGTATGCAAAGATTGCCAAGATTGCTCAAGTTGCTGACATTCAGATGCTATGCAGTTGACAGCCTCGTTGAGGGGTTGATTGTTCGAGATCGCACTCAGTAAACTTCAGTTCTCACCTCTCAGGATAGACATTACGCACACGAGTTGAACTTGGTGTTACCCTTTCAAGTTAACTCGATGTTGTCATCACATGCATATCTATTTTGAGATTTGCCTTATTTACTTGGAGTTTCATTTAGGGTTTTTCATTAACTGATGGTAGTCTTGCAGTTAACTTCGCTTTCAATAAGGGCGTGCATGCTCGCACAATTGTCCATTTTTAGATTAGATGTTTCAGTTAAACTGAGGGTAGTTTCCCAGTTGACTGTATAGTTTACTTAATTAGGGTTTGGCGCATGATTTGCATGCATTGCAATAACTGTAGATGACACAAGGTGATTTTAGGGTTCCCTACACCTTGATGTATATAAATAAGAGCTTATGCTCATTTGTAAATAACTTTTGCTTGAGAGAAATATATGCTGCGCCTACCTTGCCCTCAATATTGCTCTTTTTGGTATTTGTTCATGTGTCTTCATTATTGCAATTGATTGTTATGCCACATAGGGTTTCGAAAGATTGTAATGCTGAATTCTTTCCATAGTATAGATATATCTGTTTGAATATCTTTATCATTGAAATCAATTGTTATGCCACATAGGGTTCCAAGAGATTGAGGTGATAAGGCTGTTTTGTGTTAATTTACCATTGTGATCGATCGTTATGCCACATAGGGTTTCGAGAAGTTGCAGCGATAAATCTGTTTTGTGAATCTTTATCAATATAATCGAAGGTTATGCCACATAGGGTTTCGTGAGATTATAAAGATAAAGGCTGTTTTGTGAAGGCTTTGCTGTTTCGATCGAGTGTTATGCCACACAGGGTTCCATAAGATCGTCTTAGTGAATTCTTAAATCTGTTGTGCCCAATAAGCTTGTTTAGATTGAGATGATAGTTGCGCCACCTTGCCTTCAAGTAGAGAATCTAAACACGTTTATCGTCTATAATCATCCCTGCTCCATTTCCTCATGCTCTGTTTTCTTTGAGGAACCTGGATAGATTTAAAGTAGTTAGCTTAGTTGTAGTTAATGATCTGCGAAACCAGAAAATCCTTAGCTGCAACGTTCTTGGTTTTCTTAACCTTGTGCCTCTTCCAGCTGAGAACAAAAAGATAGGACTTAGATTACTTCTCTTTTCCATGCATTCCAGCACAATGAGGGAGCTTCCCCTCCTAATTTGAAGAGCACTCATTGCGTAGTGTACATAGCTGTCCGTACAAACCTGCACTCCAGAGGTGTTAGATTTTATGCCAACACTACTTGAAGGCAAGGTGGCGCAACTATCATCTCAATCTAAACAAGTTTATTGGGCACAAAACAGATTTAAGAATTCACCAAGATGATCTTATGAAACCCTGTGTGGCATAACACTTGATCAAAATAGTAAAAACTTCACAAAACAGCCTTTATCATTACAATCTCACGAAACCCTATGTGGCATAACGATTGATCACAATGGTAAAGATACACAAAACAGATTTATCATCTCAATCTCTTGAAACCCTATGTGGCATAACAATTGACCTCAATGGTAAATATGTTCAAACAGATCTAACTATGGGAGGAATTTACCACGCCAATCTTATGGAACCCTATGTGGCATAACACTTGATTGAAAGTAGTAAAGACTTCACAAAATGATTTTATCATCACAATCTCACGAAACCCTATGTGGCATAACACTTGATTGAAATGATAAAAGATTCACAAGACATAAAAGAATCCACCATTACAATTGCATGAAACCCTATGTGGCATAACACTTAATGCGTAATAGCGAAGACACATGAACAAATACCAAAAGAGCAATATTGAGGGCAAGGTAGGCGCAACATATATTTCTCTCTCAAGCAAAAGTTAATTACAAATGAGCAAAGCTCTTATTTATATACATCAAGGTGTAGGGAACCCTAAAATCACCTTGTGTTCACTACAGTTCTTGCAATGCATGCAAGTTATGCGCCAAACCCTAATGAAGTAAACTATACAGTTAACTGGACAGCTACCATCAGTTAACTGAAACATCTAACCTAAAATGGACCATGTGCAAGCATGCACGTCCTTATTTAAAGCAAAGTTAACTGGCCACTACCTTTAGTTAATTGGAAACCCTAACCCTAACTCCTGTGTTGATAATTCCAAGAATGAGATAAGCATGTGTTAAGTCAGCAAGTGAACTGAAGATTGGAAGTCAAGTTAACTGCTGCTCATGACTCAACCCTCGAAATTAACTGCAGGTTGCAACTGGCAGATCACTCCATGTCAACTCGGTCTAACACTTCGACCAAGAACTCATCAATATCTTTGTCATCTGGCACTTTGACGCTGTCCAAAAATAATAATCTGCTTCTTCAATTCTCTGTCACTTTCCGTAATTGTGTGCACACCATCGTTACAATCTTCAGTCGCCTTTCTAAGACTGGCTGAAATTATTGAAATATTCTCTTAGGCGCCATAGGTTCTCCTTCAAGGCTATCACGAATCAGCTTCTCGAACTCAGCTTTGCACAACCTCGAGATCAACGTAGGTACCATTTTCACGAAGATAATGTCACAAGATCTGAGTGGCTTTGGCGGCTCCGTAAATGAAGTGATCTCTGTTCCTTCTGCAACGTAACGCTTCATTGTCAGCTGCTCTGATGAAATCATGAACTAAGACCGATTTGGTCTTGAATTCAGTCTAGTTGAACTACCTTCTGAAAAACTCGCCCATTGACTTTGAACACGGCAATGTTCTGACAACCTTCTCGGGAAAGCTAAAATGGCTCGGTGAGGCTAAAAATAGCCTGTCGAAGGATAATTTTCACCAAAAATTCTGAGACATGGGTTTTGTCTAGAAAATGATTCTAAGACAACCCGTAACGTCAGAATTGTGAAAACACGTCGTTTAGCTTGACATGCAAAGATTCTTCAGTCGAGAATTGCAGGGGTTTTAGAGCTTCTCGGGGAAATTTTTCTTGAGAAAATATGGAACATGGGTTTTATGCACAACGAAATTCTGAACAAACCCAGATGATGAGATTTTCAAAAAGATGTGATTTTGGCCCACATGCAAAGAAATTCTCGGAAAAAAGCACAGAGCTTCAGAATGAAGGCTGCGGGGCAATTTTCTCAAAAAAATCTAAGACATGGGTTTTGCTGCTGATGCTGAAATATGCAAACCCAGATGACCAAATTCTGAAAACACACTGAATTTCTTTGACATGCGAAGAAAGTACCTAAGATGAGAAATAGAAGAAATAAGACAGAAGATAGAAAGTTTTGCTTGTCTGCTTCTGAAAAATCAGCCAATCTCTTTTCTGGAACTTGATGAAACCTGCATGCAAAGTGAAAATAAAGTCTGGAATCTTCTTCCTCTGCACAATCTGAATTCGTTGCTACGAAGAACGCTGAATTCTGACACCTATAGCACCTTTAGCTTGCTGGTCGCTCAAGAGAAATAAGAACTTCAGAGCTAAAGATCATGAAATAATGGACGCCATGGCTGAAATAAATAAGCTTTCATCATTGAAATTCACATAAAGCACCAAATCCATGAAAAGTGTGCTTGGCTTGTGATTGGACCCCAACTTAGTTAACTGAAACAAAGATAAGCTAAATAAGGCGTCATGCTTTAGGGTTTTCCCTTTTCAATCTTCAGTTAACAAATTCATGCGAATTTGACTTTAGTTGACAATTCTTGTTGAATTCGCCATCTTCACACTTGCTTTAAATTCACAATTTAGAACTAAAGCGTCCCTTTTGAGAACTTCAGTTGACAATCTTTGTTGAAAAGAATTCGCCAATTTCATGCTTTAAATCTAAAAATAGCAACCCTTTCAAGACTTCAGTTGACATTCAAGAAGTGAATGCGCCAACTTCATACTTATGCTTCAATTCAATTCTAAAAATAACAACCCTTTTGGAACTTAAGTTGTCATTCTTTGTAAAGGGCGTAGCTTCACATATTATGCTTCATCATTAAAATATCTAAATATGGCGACCCTTTTGAGAACTAAAGAAAACAACCTCATGCGCCATACTTCACAAATTTATGCTTCATCATTTATGCCGTCCCTTTTAGAACTTCAGTTGACACTCAATGAAGCGCCATCTTCACACAAACTTCACAATTTTGACCAAATTCGCCATGCATGTGAACTCCAGTTGACATTCACTGATAATCTTCAGTTAAGTGGACATGCAATCAAGACCCCATAAGTTAACTCGACATGCGAACTGAAAGATCACTCAACATGCCAATATATGAACTGAAGATGACAACCCAAAAACGTTTAGTCTATTGCAGTCAGAACTCCAGTTAAGGCGTCCATTCAACTCTCTTTCGAAAATTCAACTTTTGAACTCTCAAGCGAATTCCAGACTTAGCCAAATTTCATGAAAATTTAAGCTAAAACCTCTGCCGGGACCTCTGTTCATCCTCTGACACTGGTTGACTGACTTCTCCGATTGACTGGCTGACAGGTGCATTGCAGAGCTAAATAAAAACTGATCAAAAGATATCTTGAGAGTGGAAAACATAAAACTGATACCTGAAGCTCAAAAATCCAAGCGCCTTTTTGAAAAGCTGCGCTTTTTCTCAGACTTAGTCAAATTTTGACTTCTGTATTTCGAACGAAGGGAAAAATAAATCCTTCATAACTTCTGTTTTACTCATTTTCAGGACTGGATCTCAGGTTCACTGCGTAACTGACGTGATTCTGCATAACAACTGCAAAGGTACATTTCCCAAGAAAACAACGTCTGAGGGGTGAAAAACAAGGGCGCCTTTTTGAAAAGCTGCTCTTTTCACTCCAGACTTAGCCATTTTTGGAAACGACAAGAATAATATAAAAACTCCGACTGCAAGCTGCTGAGGCATCTTCTGAACTGACGGAGACAGACAACGGAAAGCTGAAAGTAACACGGACACATTGAATATCTGGTATCATCAGAAAGAAAGCATTAAAGGCTTGAAAAGCTTAGGAGCCTTTCTCAAAATGTGCTCTTTTGCTTTTTCTTCTGATATTCTGACTAAGATTTGACCCTACGTTTGACCTCAGGTTCAGGCACTTAAGCAACTCAGATTCACCCACTGACGGATGCGTCACGAAGCTCGAACAAATGTGAGATAAACATCTTGGGTGGCATTTAGTCAAAAACCTTCATTTGGTACCTCAAAAAGATGGGCGCCTTTTTGAAAAGCTGCGCTTTTCTCCAGTGTTAGAAAATTTTGACGATTTCCGTTCAAATTTTCACTTTTCTTAAATCTCTTCAGTAACTGACTGACATGACACTGACACCAACTCCATATTTAAGAACCCCAAAAACGACCTTCTATCATCACTTTAACAGGATTAAGACTCAATTAAGCAAAATGCCTTAGTGAAGCAAAATTTTGGTTTTGGGTACAACATAATGTGAAATGATGAAGTGCCTCTTCATCAATCGATGCCTTACAAATTAAATAGCCATTAGGCTATTATTTAATTTGTTCTTCATAGATCGAAATGGGCTGGAAGTAGAAGTCCGACGCTGCCATGTAACATCAACACTCAAAACTCTACTGGCTTCACCTCAAATCTGATGCCCCAAACTCCTCCAATAAGCATCCCAAAACCTAGGCGCTAGGGCTCCCAAACTCACATGCCCCTCAAAGAAAGGTATGGTGTGCCTTGGAATGGTACAACCAGCTACAAGGAGGGTTTAAGTCTGAAATTTATGCCTTTAATCTGCTGCTTAAACCTCTTAAATCTGCCCTCCAAATTCTGATATGAAACCCCTTGCAATCTCACCAAAATATAAAACAATAGAGCTTTGGTGTGATCCCTGAATGAAATCACCTATAATATCCATGAAGAAAGATCTTGAGATTTTGATATGGATGTCCTTAGTAATGGTTTTTGTCCTTACAAAGCCATGGAAGAATGCTGTTCAACATATATATTTCTCAAGAAATTTCCAAGAATGAATAACCAAAAAGTCTTCCAAAACAATTTTAGTACCTCCAAAATCCCAGACCCACCTTGGGGAAATAACTTTTTTATTTAATTTTTATAAAATCCTCCTTATGTTTCCCCACAAAGTCCTTCCACTTAAAAGTAACTTAAATTTATCTTTTAAATAATGCTTGTCCCCACAAGACCTTTTTATAAAGTCACTTTAAAAATATAAAATTTAATGTTAAGTTAAATATTTAATTTAACTTTAATCTTAACATATTTGAAAAGAATTCCCCATGCCATAAAATATCACCGAATAAGCATTAAATGCCATAACTGATCATATTGAGGACAAACCAACACAAATGAGCCAATTCGGTGATGAGGTGACTTATTAAAAATAGTAATATTGGGCCAAGTGTCCAAAAAATGCTCTAGAGAGTGTCAGAAGGAAGCTTCTATAATATTGAACTCACCACCACACAAGGAAATGCCAACTAACTAAATAACATGGTCTCCAAGAACTGTGGACTCCTCTAACCAAACAGCATTAGCCTATGGAAACCTGAGGAATAGGCTAATTTGTTTGTAAGGGACAATTGCTTAGGAAGGGGACATTACATACACCAATGATATGCATTGAGATAAATATAATACTAAATCCAACTTGAAGGGAAAATATATATTTTTAAAAATCTTATAGAAAAATAGTTAAAGAATAAATTAGTTAGGTTAAAGAATATATGTTGATGGCGCACATTTAAAAAAATAATTAATTGATCTAATTTATATAAAAAATTTAAACCTTATCAATGTTTGTGAATCTTCTGAAGAGTGGGATTATGTCACTCAAATTGCAACTGAGTAGAAAAGTCACAGAAAAACCTCTCAACGTTTGAGAGATGATAAAATAACTAAGGAAAATACTGAATATTATAATGATTGTTATATTTAAATGAAATGCAAGTTTTACAGATCAAATAATATCAGTCAATGAATGACAAGTGTGGTGAGGGCATGCAAAATCCACCAACTACATTTGTGGTGTTATAAAAGTGGGGTAACTTAGTCTCACCAAGCGATGAGAATCAAGACATGTATGCTCACTAGTTCCTATCAGTCACTTGTTACAATCTAATGTCACACAAATTTTATTGGGTTCTCTGAATTTTCTAGGTTTCTTACTATCCGTAATTTAAAATTTTTGCTTCAGTGCAGCTGTGGGGAAGTAATTGTGAGGAAATTTTGTGAATTGTCTTACAGATACTTATTGCTCCAAAATGTAGTGCATAGTGGAAAGGGCTTTTGTAACACATCTCTATAATACAGGCCTTCATTGAAGCCAAGGAGGAGATATATATTGATTGGTATTGTACTTGAAATCTCAATGAGTAGACATAAAGGGTTAATAAGCACTTTGCAAGCCCCTTTTATGTACTTTACAGTAAAATATTTTCACATATGAGTAATGGGCATCGTTAGTCACATTGCTGCTGTGCAAGGAATATCATTTACTATTGAATGTTCTATTTTGAACTTGTTTGGGCACTAGTTGTGTAGAAGTTTTATTCTCCCACTTTCAACTTTTCTAGTCACAAATACAAATATGTGTCATCAATGTATGTACTAGAATTCGAAAACCCACTTCTTTTGTCTTTGGGCAGTAAAGGAATAATTATCCACAAAGTGCCCACAAAATATCTGTTTTGAAGTTCTCGTTAGTTGTCTTCTGTTTTGATGTTATTTCATCTCATGGAATATGTATTCACTTCCCACTCTAGTGTGGTTGTAGTAGATCAACTTGTACCTATAGTGCAAGCTATATGGTCTTGTGAGAGAAGAGATGTGTAGGATTCAATTGTCATTGGATCAAAAAACAAATATCTAAGCAGAGAATTGGGAGAACCAAGTTTTTGGTGCTTGTCTCCAAGTAACAACTGGTCGGCAGAATTGATCTTCAATATGCTCTTGTTGATGTGCAGCTTATAACTTTTTCTATTTTTTGCAGTTGTACATGGCACCGGTTACGCACGCTGACAGATATGATGAAAGTATCAACTTCTGGCGCAATGTTTATGGAATTAACAGTGAGAAAAAT
Organism: Sequoia sempervirens; assembly: GCA_007258455.2. Classification (NCBI taxonomy): domain Eukaryota; kingdom Viridiplantae; phylum Streptophyta; class Pinopsida; order Cupressales; family Cupressaceae; genus Sequoia; species Sequoia sempervirens. The sequence continues at coordinate 6,218 of VDFB02252001.1, read as the reverse complement.
TTCAATCTTTTTATTTTATTTGTTTTTGTCATAAACTCTGACTTTGTGCTGATCAAACTTTGTGGCTGTTATTTGTGAAGATTACCTTTGTTTTCTTGCAATTTTTGTGCACATTGTGACACTTAACTCTTCCAGTGTCTGCAATGTTACCATTGGCGAAGCAATGTGCATTTGAAGAACCTTGCATTGAAACAATTACAGAAGAAAATATCCTGGCAGAGCCATTTATTGTAAGTTTCTGCTTGATTCGTTTTTGTGTTTTGCTGGCTGCCATACCATAAGCTGTACGGTTTTTAGATAATTTAGCTATTCCAAATTAAAATATTTATGAAAGGTATATAAATGGATGTCATTTAGTTGCAATGCATCAAGTAGTAATCTGTTAATGCCCAAAATTTATTTGTGAATTTAGGAGCTTGCATTATTGAGCATCCTTTTCATAGACTGTCATTTGCCCAAATTATTCATATGGTAGAAGGGAATCTGGCATTCTTCATCTATGGTGCATTTCTTTAATTCGTAGATTTGAAAGGGACTAAGTTGATTAACTTTATTGGGAGAGTCATTTATGTTTCTGAATTGGCAAGTGGAGCTCATCTATCAGTTGAAGTCTATATTGTTTTTACGTTTCTGCATTTTCTATTGTGTCTTATTGCTTTTATGTTCAATTCATATGCACAGGCTCACAGCTATGTTGTAATATTTTTTATTCCTTTTACTTCAGGAATATGAAACATTAGATATCTGGAAAACAAACTGTTGATAACTGATAGATACCAATTTTATAAATTATTATTATAGGTAAAATGCATTGATTGTCACACAATTACGAGCGAGGAGTTGGAAACAGTTACAGAAAGTTTCAAATTGAGTTCCTTGAAGACAGGTAGGACATGCCTAGTTTTTAAGGATTTGCTGTTTATTTGTGATAAAGTACATTTTAACTATAAGCAAGGAATTATTTTTTAAGTTCTATTAATAGCAAAAAATATTAGTTTATTTGTAATCATTATAGAATTAGAGTAAGGAATCAATTTGGTTAGATATTAGAGGTGTGAAGTAAAAGTATAAGATTGATAAGGAATTATTTTGAACCTTTCTTGAACTTTCAAAGGCTGTGAAGTATCTACTTGTTAAGGTATCACAATTTGTATGTCGTGGGTTGTATTTTTTTGAAACAGTAGCTTTGAAGTACAAGATTTAGAAAAGAAACATTTTGCAACACAAACTTGGTTATTCATTTCATTTTGGCCAAACCATTACAAATCCATTGTGGCAATTTTGCAACCACGTCAACACATCACAACTGCCGTGGCGGTTTTGCAATTGCCGAGAAACATAATGTTATATAATATGCTTTATATTTACCTGGATTATCATTATATTATATGAAATAGCCCGCAATTGCCGAGAAACATAATGTTATATAATATGCTTTATATTTACCTGGATTATCATTATATTATATGAAATAGCCCACCCTGATTTGAGATATTTGCTATTGAAACTGCCTTGACTGATTTTTTTTGGTTTTTATAGGTTTTTTGCAGGGAAACATGGGGGACATGTCCCCTGGTCTTTTGGCCCCCGTACCAGTACCGGAGACATCTTAGGGATGGGGGATGCCTAGGGGATGGTGACAGCGATCCCCAAAAAGTCCCATTTTTTCGGGGATGTCCCTGAATTGAGGAAACGTCCAGGTAGCAGATGGGGGACGACTAGCTGTCTAGGGGACGGATAGGGGATGCCTAGCCGTCCCTCGTCCGTCCCGAGGACGGCCAGCCGTCCCCCTTTTCCTAGCAGCAAATTTAACACAAAAAAAGAAGTCAAATTTTAAATTTCTTTTTTTTAATATTTTCCTTTGTGGACCCCACACCCTCCCAACCCTAATGTGGCAACTTAAAACTTCTTTTTACCTTCATTTGACCTCATTTTAACTTGCAAAAAAATAATTGCAACCAAGAGCAAAGTGAGAAGAGAATGAGGAGGGTTTGAAGGAGCTGTTGGAGAAGAAAAACCAACATTTAGAAAAACTCTGAGTCCGATTTTGATGCAATGTTGGCAGATGCCGAGTAGAAGCAGCCATCATACTTTCTATTACTATGTTTTGGACACTTGTGACATTGTCATTTTGACATTTGTAGTGCAAACTTGTAACCTTTGGGCATTTTATTATGTTATATCATATGCACATTGACTATTTGACATGAATTATGGTCCATGGAAGCAATTAGGTATCTATAGTATTAATTTGTTTGAATCTATGATGTATATGTCAATATGATTGGTGATTATATTTGCAACTTTATGAATGTTCATTGTTATGATTATCATTACTCATATGAATATCTGAATTTTCCCTATATTTTTAAAATTTATCTCTCTCTCTCTCTCTCTCTCTCTCTCTCTCTCTCTCTCTATATATATATATATATATATATATATATACACACACTATATAGCTGTCCCCTATCCCCAAAAATCCCCTCAAAAAAATGCCGTCCCCAAAACTCGTCCCCCCGTACCGAAAACTTGGTGGAACATAGGTTTTTTGGTTTTTTTGTGTTTTGAGATTTATGCCAAGGAAATGCAACGAAAATATATACAAACAATTGCAGTACTGACAAACTATTGAAGCAAACACATAATATATTCAAATCAGATTTTATACAATGCTTAAGCAATCACTTAACACCATACTCGAAAGCCAAAGCATGATGAATTGCAATTTTGGAAATTTATATCAGCAACTAGAAAGCCCTCATTAATGATCTTTAAGCATTAAAAACTGGTTTCTCCACCTTAATATTGCTTCAAATTGATTGCTAAGGTCTGGCTGCTCCAAATGAAGGTAGAATACTGCACAAAGCCTGGGTGTTTCAGCCTAGAGTCCAAACGCCAAACCCATGACACTGCACAGCCCAACAAAAGAAGACAAGTACGGCCTGGAAATGATGATAGTACGGCCCAGCTTTGAAGCCATCAGCAATTTAAAAGATCAACATATAAACTTCTGATCACAATCAATGTTCTTCAAAATACCCTGAAATAAACTCTCCAATATGCACAATGTGACTTCTAGATGAAAACCACTTGAAGATTGCAACCTTTGAGTGATATTTCACACTTGTGGGATGCACAATCCAAGAGAAATCACATTCTTCAAGACCAAATTGCAGCAAAACCCATGTTTTCTTCTCATAGCCAAATGCTTCATAAATTTCATAAGTGTTGAATAATATCATAAATGCTTTTTTCAAATGCCTTTTATACCTCTGTCAAAATGCACGATTCCCAAGGCACTTTTTGGTCATTAAAATATAATAAATATGTTGGGTGAAAATTATGTAATCCTCTATTCAATAGATTACATAACTAGGACTTCAGCCACAACTATGTGAGATAAAAATCTCTCCTCTCAGAAAGGGGAGGCGCACTTCTTACTGCTAATAGAAGCTATAGGAAAATTTATTAGGGTATTTACACGATACACATTATACTTACAAAATGCGGGGTGTGTGTCGCATTCATGCTTCTCTCTTTTTTCAAAGAAGATGTTTACAATGCTTCACTATTGGAAGTTCTTAATTCACGATAACTCTAAACTAAGAATGAGCAGTAATGCCAATACCTCTGTCTTGTCAAAGCAAAGCGTAGAGGTACTAGATGTGATTAATAATAAACAAGTAAAGAGAAAAGGGAAAGCTCATGAAGGCATAAAGTTGTTTTGTAGCTTTTTCAATGATGGATCTGTGAGAGCTGTGTCGTTTGTTGCATTAGAAGCACAAAGTCTTTTTAAATGCAACAATTCCTCGAATAGCATGAACGATTACAAGCGCAAAGTCTTGTAGATCATTCAACAAAAGCATCCAAACATAAACTTAAATCCAAATAAAGAGTGCAACACAAAGTTTACATAAATTAGTTGAAGTCCTTCAAATATCATCCACTAATCACCACCAAATAAGATCAATTCATAAGGTATTGAATCCAACACAAAGTCTGGCTTGCAATTGTCTTCTTTATCGATCAATTTTCATTCACAAAGCATGAACATAAAGTTTCACAGTTTTGCTTCAGAAAAGGGAAACACTTTGTTGCAAAATACTAAAGGTAAGCTTTACAATAGAAATCCCTCATATATATAAAGGAGAGGGATGAGCAAAATTAGGAAATCAGTTGAGAAAAGTTAGGAAAGTTAGGTGAGTTAATTTAGGAAAATCTCAGCTAACTTTGGCTAAAGTCAAAATGTAATTTGTCTTCAGGAAATTACATCTCAAATTTTTGGTGTAATAGCATTTTGAGAAAAAACATTTAAGATGTCATAAACTATTTACAAGATGCATAAAGGAAAGCATCAGAAAGTTTAACACTGGAGATCAAGAATCTTCATGGTTGCTTGCTTGGGCGCGAAAGTCTTCATACTTCTTCCTGGTCTCCTGCACGAACATCTCATCCAGATCAACGGTGTAATCCACAAGGGTATGAACTCTTGTGATTGACCTTCTGGTGGATGAATGGATTTTCTTGCACCTGCGAAGATGCATCTTGAGATTATCAAGTGTCAGTCGTATATCACAAATGACATGTGTTGAGGCTTTTGAAAAGCTGGTATCCTCAACTTGCTGTATGATGGCTTCTTTGTAGATCTGGGATAGTTCATTGGATCAAAAGATGTCACCTTTAGGATCACTTAATGAAATCTAGAGAGGAACTGCAAGGATGGTGAATCAATAGGAAAAAATAACATTGGGGAGCGTGAAGCGAGCAAACAATGTTGAGCAAGTGTGAAACAAACAACTAGGCATGTAAAACGATGCGGGAGCGAAGAAATGGGGTTCGAAATGGAAATAAAGCAAGTTTGAAGATACTAAGTTAAAAAACTGCCAAAAGTGTAAGGGTGCTGAAAATCAGTGCCTTTGCACTTAGAAAGGTGATCTTAGGTGTAAGGGCACTAAAAATTAGCGCCTTTACACTTAGCATGTAAAATTGTGAAAAGTGCACAAGAGACAAAAATCACCGCCCTATACAAATTTGACTAAGTATAGATAAAAAGTGCACGAGCGCTAAAAATCAGAGCTCGTGCACAAAAAATTGACTTTTGACAAAAGTGCACAAGCACTAAAAATCAGAGTTTGGCGAGTTTCTAGCTTGATGGGGAATGAGTGAAAGGAAAAATGAAGTGAAGGGATGAACTAAAAGTCAATTAGAATCACTTAAAAGTGATTTGAGAACGTCATAAATGAACAAAAGTTGTGCAACTAATTAAGGCACATTAGATGGCATGAAACTGGGAAAAGTGTAATGGAGACAAAAATCACCGCCTAGGACAAAAAATGGCTAAGTATTGGAAAAAGTGCACAAGACTAAAACATCACCGCCCAGCTCAAAAAATGGCTAAGTATGGAAAAAAGTGCACAAGCGCTAAAAATCAGCGCTTGTGCACCAAACTGATTTTTCACTTAAGTGCAGAGGCATTGAAAAAGCCCGCCCTTGCACTTTTGACACTAAGAATATTTTTTGAAAATATTAGTGTGCTTTTGTCTAGAGCTTTTGCACTTTTCACAATTTCACTAAGTATAAACAATTAGAGTTCGTGAAGATACTTGTTTCAAAGGTCTTCGTGAGACGAACACAGGGGGATGATCAAATAGACAGTTTGAGACTTTGGAACACACTTCGAGGTGGATTGAAAATTGCCTCGTTTTGTGTGCTTGAACATCACGAACATAAGAAGCAGACAAGTTTCGTAGGGGGTTATTTGTGGAATGAGCGCTGCTAGATTCTGTGATCACAAAATATATTTGCTTTTGTTACTTTATAATATATTTCTCAAGTGGGCACCCAAACTCAATGACTTAATAATTTGACTTTATATTATTAAATTAGCCTTTATTATAAAGTCCAATGAAGGCATTTTTTCTAGTAGATTGAGCAATTCTCTTCCATAGCTGCCCCTCTACATTTAGTTGAAGGGAAAGATTGTGAATTCAGGGATAACTTTAAGAATACCCCCCCCCAGGAAAAGGTATAAAAATGAAATATTCCGAGCCAATTTTTTTTTGATTTTTACAATTTCAAAGTACAATCAATGCACCCGTTAAGGTTAGAAGATAAACCCAAACGTACTGAAGCAACTATAACCAGTATGGCGCCGATGATGGTGAGCATTGGTCAGAGGATCTAAATCAAACTGCTTATGCAAAAAGCAACTCTAA
>VDFB02252000.1:0-42521 GCA_007258455.2 Sequoia sempervirens | reverse complement strand
ACTCTTCCAGTGTCTGCAATGTTACCATTGGCGAAGCAATGTGCATTTGAAGAACCTTGCATTGAAACAATTACAGAAGAAAATATCCTGGCAGAGCCATTTATTGTAAGTTTCTGCTTGATTCGTTTTTGTGTTTTGCTGGCTGCCATACCATAAGCTGTACGGTTTTTAGATAATTTAGCTATTCCAAATTAAAATATTTATGAAAGGTATATAAATGGATGTCATTTAGTTGCAATGCATCAAGTAGTAATCTGTTAATGCCCAAAATTTATTTGTGAATTTAGGAGCTTGCATTATTGAGCATCCTTTTCATAGACTGTCATTTGCCCAAATTATTCATATGGTAGAAGGGAATCTGGCATTCTTCATCTATGGTGCATTTCTTTAATTCGTAGATTTGAAAGGGACTAAGTTGATTAACTTTATTGGGAGAGTCATTTATGTTTCTGAATTGGCAAGTGGAGCTCATCTATCAGTTGAAGTCTATATTGTTTTTACGTTTCTGCATTTTCTATTGTGTCTTATTGCTTTTATGTTCAATTCATATGCACAGGCTCACAGCTATGTTGTAATATTTTTTATTCCTTTTACTTCAGGAATATGAAACATTAGATATCTGGAAAACAAACTGTTGATAACTGATAGATACCAATTTTATAAATTATTATTATAGGTAAAACGCATTGATTGTCACACAATTACGAGCGAGGAGTTGGAAACAGTTACAGAAAGTTTCAAATTGAGTTCCTTGAAGACAGGTAGGACATGCCTAGTTTTTAAGGATTTGCTGTTTATTTGTGATAAAGTACATTTTAACTATAAGCAAGGAATTATTTTTTAAGTTCTATTAATAGCAAAAAATATTAGTTTATTTGTAATCATTATAGAATTAGAGTAAGGAATCAATTTGGTTAGATATTAGAGGTGTGAAGTAAAAGTATAAGATTGATAAGGAATTATTTTGAACCTTTCTTGAACTTTCAAAGGCTGTGAAGTATCTACTTGTTAAGGTATCACAATTTGTATGTCGTGGGTTGTATTTTTTTGAAACAGTAGCTTTGAAGTACAAGATTTAGAAAAGAAACATTTTGCAACACAAACTTGGTTATTCATTTCATTTTGGCCAAACCATTACAAATCCATTGTGGCAATTTTGCAACCACGTCAACACATCACAACTGCCGTGGCGGTTTTGCAATTGCCGAGAAACATAATGTTATATAATATGCTTTATATTTACCTGGATTATCATTATATTATATGAAATAGCCCGCAATTGCCGAGAAACATAATGTTATATAATATGCTTTATATTTACCTGGATTATCATTATATTATATGAAATAGCCCACCCTGATTTGAGATATTTGCTATTGAAACTGCCTTGACTGATTTTTTTTGGTTTTTATAGGTTTTTTGCAGGGAAACATGGGGGACATGTCCCCTGGTCTTTTGGCCCCCGTACCAGTACCGGAGACATCTTAGGGATGGGGGATGCCTAGGGGATGGTGACAGGGATCCCCAAAAAGTCCCATTTTTTCGGGGATGTCCCTGAATTGAGGAAACGTCCAGGTAGCAGATGGGGGACGACTAGCTGTCTAGGGGACAGATAGGGGATGCCTAGCCGTCCCTCGTCCGTCCCGAGGACGGCCAGCCGTCCCCCTTTTCCTAGCAGCAAATTTAACACAAAAAAAGAAGTCAAATTTTAAATTTCTTTTTTTTAATATTTTCCTTTGTGGACCCCACACCCTCCCAACCCTAATATGGCAACTTAAAACTTCTTTTTACCTTCATTTGACCTCATTTTAACTTGCAAAAAAATAATTGCAACCAAGAGCAAAGTGAGAAGAGAATGAGGAGGGTTTGAAGGAGCTGTTGGAGAAGAAAAACCAACATTTAGAAAAACTCTGAGTCCAATTTTGATGCAATGTTGGCAGATGCCGAGTAGAAGCAGCCATCATACTTTCTATTACTATGTTTTGGACACTTGTGACATTGTCATTTTGACATTTGTAGTGCAAACTTGTAACCTTTGGGCATTTTATTATGTTATATCATATGCACATTGACTATTTGACATGAATTATGGTCCATGGAAGCAATTAGGTATCTATAGTATTAATTTGTTTGAATCTATGATGTATATGTCAATATGATTGGTGATTATATTTGCAACTTTATGAATGTTCATTGTTATGATTATCATTACTCATATGAATATCTGAATTTTCCCTATATTTTTAAAATTTATCTCTCTCTCTCTCTCTCTCTCTCTCTCTCTCTCTCTCTCTATATATATATATATATATATATATATACACACACTATATAGCTGTCCCCTATCCCCAAAAATCCCCTCAAAAAAATGCCGTCCCCAAAACTCGTCCCCCCGTACCGAAAACTTGGTGGAACATAGGTTTTTTGGTTTTTTTGTGTTTTGAGATTTATGCCAAGGAAATGCAACGAAAATATATACAAACAATTGCAATACTGACAAACTATTGAAGCAAACACATAATATATTCAAATCAGATTTTATACAATGCTTAAGCGATCACTTAACACCATACTCGAAAGCCAAAGCATGATGAATTGCAATTTTGGAAATTTATATCAGCAACTAGAAAGCCCTCATTAATGATCTTTAAGCATTAAAAACTGGTTTCTCCACCTTAATATTGCTTCAAATTGATTGCTAAGGTCTGGCTGCTCCAAATGAAGGTAGAATACTGCACAAAGCCTGGGTGTTTCAGCCTAGAGTCCAAACGCCAAACCCATGACACTGCACAACCCAACAAAAGAAGACAAGTACGGCCTGGAAATGATGATAGTATGGCCCAGCTTTGAAGCCATCAGCAATTTAAAAGATCAACATATAAACTTCTGATCACAATCAATGTTCTTCAAAATACCCTGAAATAAACTCTCCAATATGCACAATGTGACTTCTAGATGAAAACCACTTGAAGATTGCAACCTTTGAGTGATATTTCACACTTGTGGGATGCACAATCCAAGAGAAATCACATTCTTCAAGACCAAATTGCAGCAAAACCCATGTTTTCTTCTCATAGCCAAATGCTTCATAAATTTCATAAGTGTTGAATAATATCATAAATGCTTTTTTCAAATGCCTTTTATACCTCTGTCAAAATGCACGATTCCCAAGGCACTTTTTGGTCATTAAAATATAATAAATATGTTGGGTGAAAATTATGTAATCCTCTATTCAATAGATTACATAACTAGGACTTCAGCCACAACTATGTGATAAAAATCTCTCCTCTCAGAAAGGGGAGGCGCACTTCTTACTGCTAATAGAAGCTATAGGAAAATTGATTAGGGTATTTACACGATACACATTATACTTACAAAATGCGGGGTGTGTGTCGCATTCATGCTTCTCTCTTTTTTCAAAGAAGATGTTTACAATGCTTCACTATTGGAAGTTCTTAATTCACGATAACTGTAAACTAAGAATGAGCAGTAATGCCAATACCTCTGTCTTGTCAAAGCAAAGCGTAGAGGTACTAGATGTGATTAATAATAAACAAGTAAAGAGAAAAGGGAAAGCTCATGAAGGCATAAAGTTGTTTTGTAGCTTTTTCAATGATGGATCTGTGAGAGCTGTGTCGTTTGTTGCATTAGAAGCACAAAGTCTTTTTAAATGCAACAATTCCTCGAATAGCATGAACGATTACAAGCGCAAAGTCTTGTAGATCATTCAACAAAAGCATCCAAACATAAACTTAAATCCAAATAAAGAGTGCAACACAAAGTTTACATAAATTAGTTGAAGTCCTTCAAATATCATCCACTAATCACCACCAAATAAGATCAATTCATAAGGTATTGAATCCAACACAAAGTCTGGCTTGCAATTGTCTTCTTTATCAATCAATTTTCATTCACAAAGCATGAACATAAAGTTTCACAGTTTTGCTTCAGAAAAGGGAAACACTTTGTTGCAAAATACTAAAGGTAAGCTTTACAATAGAAATCCCTCATATATATAAAGGAGAGGGATGAGCAAAATTAGGAAATCAGTTGAGAAAAGTTAGGAAAGTTAGGTGAGTTAATTTAGGAAAATCTCAGCTAACTTTGGCTAAAGTCAAAATGTAATTTGTCTTCAGGAAATTACATCTCAAATTTTTGGTGTAATAGCATTTTGAGAAAAAACATTTAAGATGTCATAAACTATTTACAAGATGCATAAAGGAAAGCATCAGAAAGTTTAACACTGGAGATCAAGAATCTTCATGGTTGCTTGCTTGGGCGCGAAAGTCTTCATACTTCTTCCTGGTCTCCTGCACGAACATCTCATCCAGATCAACGGTGTAATCCACAAGGGTATGAACTCTTGTGATTGACCTTCTGGTGGATGAATGGATTTTCTTGCACCTGCGAAGATGCATCTTGAGATTATCAAGTGTCAGTCGTATATCACAAATGACATGTGTTGAGGCTTTTGAAAAGCTGGTATCCTCAACTTGCTGTATGATGGCTTCTTTGTAGATCTGGGATAGTTCATTGGATCAAAAGATGTCACCTTTAGGATCACTTAATGAAATCTAGAGAGGAACTGCAAGGATGGTGAATCAATAGGAAAAAATAACATTGGGGAGCGTGAAGCGAGCAAACAATGTTGAGCAAGTGTGAAACAAACAACTAGGCATGTAAAACGATGCGGGAGCGAAGAAATGGGGTTCGAAATGGAAATAAAGCAAGTTTGAAGATACTAAGTTAAAAAACTGCCAAAAGTGTAAGGGTGCTGAAAATCAGTGCCTTTGCACTTAGAAAGGTGATCTTAGGTGTAAGGGCACTAAAAATTAGCGCCTTTACACTTAGCATGTAAAATTGTGAAAAGTGCACAAGAGACAAAAATCACCGCCCTATACAAATTTGACTAAGTATAGATAAAAAGTGCACGAGCGCTAAAAATCAGAGCTCGTGCACAAAAAATTGACTTTTGACAAAAGTGCACAAGCACTAAAAATCAGAGTTTGGCGAGTTTCTAGCTTGATGGGGAATGAGTGAAAGGAAAAATGAAGTGAAGGGATGAACTAAAAGTCAATTAGAATCACTTAAAAGTGATTTGAGAACGTCATAAATGAACAAAAGTTGTGCAACTAATTAAGGCACATTAGATGGCATGAAACTGGGAAAAGTGTAATGGAGACAAAAATCACCGCCTAGGACAAAAAATGGCTAAGTATTGGAAAAAGTGCACAAGACTAAAACATCACCGCCCAGCTCAAAAAATGGCTAAGTATGGAAAAAAGTGCACAAGCGCTAAAAATCAGCGCTTGTGCACCAAACTGATTTTTCACTTAAGTGCAGAGGCATTGAAAAAGCCCGCCCTTGCACTTTTGACACTAAGAATATTTTTTGAAAATATTAGTGTGCTTTTGTCTAGAGCTTTTGCACTTTTCACAATTTCACTAAGTATAAACAATTAGAGTTCGTGATGATACTTGTTTCAAAGGTCTTCGTGAGACGAACACAGTGGGATGATCAAATAGACAGTTTGAGACTTTGGAACACACTTCAAGGTGGATTGAAAATTGCCTCGTTTTGCGTGCTTGAACATCACGAACATAAGAAGCAGACAAGTTTCGTAGGGGGTTATTTGTGGAATGAGCGCTGCTAGATTCTGTGATCACAAAATATATTTGCTTTTGTTACTTTATAATATATTTCTCAAGTGGGCACCCAAACTCAATGACTTAATAATTTGACTTTATATTATTAAATTAGCCTTTATTATAAAGTCCAATGAAGGCATTTTTTCTAGTAGATTGAGCAATTCTCTTCCATAGCTGCCCCTCTACATTTAGTTGAAGGGAAATATTGTGAATTCAGGGATAACTTTAAGAATACCCCCAGGAAAAGGTATAAAAATGAAATATTCCGAGCCAATTTTTTTTTGATTTTTACAATTTCAAAGTACAATCAATGCACCCGTTAAGGTTAGATGATAAACCCAAACGTACTGAAGCAACTCTAACCAGTATGTACACCAGGATCCCGATGTGGGCAAGGTGTGAGCATTGGTCAGAGGATTTGAATTCAAACTGCTTATGCAGAAAGCAACTCTAACCAAGAATGGCGCCGATGATGGCGAGCATATGGTCAGAGGATCTTCTACTCTAAATGCTGAAAGGGAACTCAACGTCAAGTATGTGCTACCCAATCCAATGCGGAGTGAGGGGTGACCATATGACGGAGTGATTACAATAACAATGCTTGAAAGAGAAATGCTGAAAGCTGAAAACACTCAACACCCAGAATGTGCTTGCTGACCCAGAATGGGAAAGTAGCTACCATAGGGCGGAGATTTATCTATTACAAATTAATACTGAAGGTAAGACTGAGTATTACAAATCATGACAAAGCAATATTAAAGAACCCTGGTCAGTACTACTGCCAACTTACAATAGAGAATTATTGCCTGCAATGTCAAGATATCAGATGCTTTTCAAATGGTACATTCAACAATAAATCTGCCACAAGCCTTTAATAAACCTCAACACCAAATCCAAATCAGAAAATGCAGATTGCTCGAACTGTCATAATCAGATCTGCACTTTTTATCATATGACCAGCAGCTTACAATATTAAAGAATTGTTCATAACTTCCTCAATAAACACCCGATTGATATGCCGTAAAATGCAATGCACTTAGAGGACCTAGGCGACCAATACTGAACCCTTAAACTGATCAAAATACAACAATTTCAATTTGCACGGAACCCAAGACAGCACCCAAAAGGTACGGCCCCAGCAGAAATTCGACTTCACTTTTAAAATTCCAAACTTTGCTATAAATTCTGAAATTCTAGCTAAAGGTTCGCCTTTGACAGACTATTGAAATGAGATGCTACCCAGAACTATATTTTTTGTCTTTTTTGAGATACGAATTAAAACCTAAATCTGCTGTAGCAACAATGCAATTTCTAGAAAATTCACTAAAATGCAAAAACCAGAAACTACTGATCTAATAATGCTGATTACAATGCACAATTACTAAGAAGAACTCACAAACGAGATTGAATCACCACTAGTTGTTGTCTTGCAAACAAGAAGCGATGCCCGAGCTAGGAGGCCTTTATTCCTCGAAGCAAACCCAGAGCCAAACCGGCAGCATAACAGTACTGTAGACCAAAGATGTGAAATGAAGCTCAAAGTCCACCTTTTATAATTTCCTGTTGACTTCACGAAACCCTAGAATCCACTCCAGAGTCAAAACCCTAATCCTTTCTCAAGGATGGCGTACTTTTCCTTCAAGGCTTAATATTGATATTTTAAATAAATGCCATACTTGATAAATGCGCCCTTCATAAGCTTGCTTTGACTTTGGCAATAATTAAAATAATCTTTAATGAAGGCGCCACCCTCAAAAGACCACTTTTTAAAACAACATTAAGTCAATAGACTAGGCCAAGGGGTCAACGTTAAAATATAATATTTAAAACGTGACTTTTTAATTAAATGACTTAACTTATCTCTCCGAATGTGCCCTGAAGCCAATACTGAGCAAGTCAACTGACCAAACTGAAGCAGGAAGTCAACCAAGCTGAACCCAACTGAAAAGCTGCCAAAAATAGAATTTACTAAAAATAGTAAATTCCAGAAAATGCTCTGAATGCCGAAAGGAACATACCACTGCGAAGCTCTCTGAAAACCCAGAAAGAATCCGCTATCAAATCCACCAACTCCGAGCAAAGACAACCTCAAAAATAGGAAACCCTAATTTTATCTTCCGACTAGCCTTCGGGTTTCCAGAAAAAGGCCAACGGTCACTGGAAATATCAGGATTGAGAAGGGGACATTACAAAAAACTTGGCGAATCTTTTGTAATCGCTAGAAGTTTGTAGAAAATTTGGTGAATTAAACCTGTTTTGAATCAAATATTTTCATTGGCAAATTAAACCCATTTCCAATCTAATCAGATAATTCCATTAGCGAATTAAATTTGAGTTAATACAAGTAAAATATTTTTGTTGGTGAACTAAACTTGTGTTGAAACTAATAAACTATTTCCAGCGGAGGAGAGGAATAGCTAGCCAAGTTTGTGAAAAGATATATGCAAGTTCATGGAGAATTGCAATATTTTCCAAACAACAAAGTGAGCTGCATAGAGCACTTGGCTATGCAAGCCATTGCGCATACCCAACAAACCTTGGGATGAACAGTGCTTGGATTATATCCTTTGGTTGCTACACATGTAGATGGATAATGACCATCTTTGTGGTGATGAACAAATGTTCTAAAAAGTTGCCTTTTATTCCTTGTCAAAAGTTGAATTGACATTACAAAACATAGAGGCATCCATAGTTCTAAATGTAGAAGACCAACTGCTGTAATCTGATATGCAATTACTAACACCACAGGCTGGTAAGAAGGATTTGGCTCTGATACCATTGTAATATACACCCCTGATATTTTTTTCTTGAAATCCTTTGTTTGCTGGTTGCTTGTTCAATCATGTGTTTGTTTGGGTTTTCAATGCATTTTCAAATGAACATAACATAAAGATAATAGTCCAATAAACAGGTGCTTCAAATAACTAAACGCTTTCAACATAGATTGAAACAAACAACTTAAATATCTTTTTTCCTGTTTTATATCAGAATATTACAATGCATAATTAGACCTGGAAATATGAGTTTCAGACTTGACAGGAGCCCTTTCAGTAGCTACAATGAGGTCCTTGATGGTGGCGATCAACACCCAAGCAATGATGTTCAAACTCTTGTTTTTTTTTTTTTTCGATACTCAGGAGGAATCTTCAACCAAGGCCCAGCGATTCCCACCATACCTTGCCTCGGGCTTACTTTTGCTGCCAAGTTGGGGTGGTGATGGGGCGAGCCAAGGCGAAACTAGTCCCCCTGGGGAGAGACCCCGAGCCCGCAACAGGACTCCTCCGGGTTAACCCGGCCAGCGTGAATCAAACCTTGGACCTATATGGGACGAACCCAAAGCCTTAGCTCAACCATACCGACCGTTCGGGCTGCGAGACAAACCCAATGTTCAAACTCTTGTTATCTCCAACGCCTAAGCTTTTTTTTTTCCAGCGCCCAAAGTCCAACAACTAAACCCAACTCATGCTGGTCAAAACAAGGGTTTTTTGCAGCAAGGGGCATCCTCCTTAGAAAGTACGACCTCTTAAAATTCACAAACTCCACCAAAACTAACAATCTTGTGCTTGAAATGATTGTCAAGGAAAGGCCCTTCCATTTACCCAATGCCCATTTTGATTCTTCAATCCATTTTAGAGTTGTGAGCATAAACATGAAATCTGGTCCAGAAGTGCAATGCCCATAAAATGCAAATAAACACACCGGAATCTTCACAAAACACTCCAAACTTAAAACTAGCAAGCCGCACCAAAAACTCTTCAAAATATTGATAAATCTTCTTTAAAATCACCCAAATTGAACTCTATGAAGCACTGTATGATCCTTGCTGTAGAATCACTGTCTATCTGATTAGGGAGGATATTTCACCACCGAAACCAGCCCAAGTGAAGAGGGTTTTCGTCCTCAGTTCACAGTCCAAGCACTTTGGAAGAAATCCAACAACATTTTGTTATGTTGTCAAAACCAAGATGTGAAAATGAGAGCCAAACTCACAATATAAGCAATTAGGGCAATGGATTTCAAGAAGCTCTTAATTCTGACACAAAACCCAATGCCTTTCTCCGTAATGAAATATTTAGCAGTTTAAAATAACTTTTCCTTACTTCTTATGGCGTCCACTTCGAGGAAACAATAAAATATTAATAAGCTTTTAAAAACAACTTGAAGTCATAGCATTAGGCATAGGTTACACTTTTTTCCATGACCACTTTACCCCTTTGACATAATTTTATGTTATAACTTTATAAAGTACTTAAATGCTCGAAGAAAGCAAATATTAAACTGCAACCTTAGGCTCCCCAACAATAAACCAAGGTTACATAGGGACGCGTCCCCTGCCCCAAAACCCCCTGTCCCCATCCCCTACCGTCCCAGGGACAAGGGACGCAAAGGGGACGTCCCCTTGCTGTCCCCGAAAATGCAAAATCCATTGGAAACGCTAGGAAATGTTTCCTTCACTTTGGGGACGTTTCCCCGTCCCTGATACAGATTGGGGACGGTTCCCTGTACCAAGGACGGCTAGCCGTTCCCTGCAGGGTACAAGTCAAAATATATTTAAAAACAATTAAAAAATGATTTTTAAAAGGTTTAGTTCCTTCACGCGAGGCCCACCAACTGTTTAACATTTTAATTGTTTGGGCTAAAGTCTGAAAAAGACTAAATATTAAATCTTTTAGTTCCACTCTTGCTAGAGGATGATAGTGACTTAGATAGTCCTAAGTCTTTGGATATTCATAGCCCGAATGAGGCTTAATTTCATAGACTGTTGTATTTAATATTTTGATTTTCATGTTTGAACTTTGAGACTTTTGGATACATGTTTGAGACATTTGGATATTTCATATTGATAGACCATGGTTTTATTGATGTTTGATACTGCTGTGATAAATTTTATAATGCTTTAATGACATTTCTTATGCTGTTATAGTACTACTCTCGCGATTTACTTACATATTGATATTGTTGTTATCAATTATTAATTTATTGACATATCTATCTCTATTTCCCTCTCTCTCGCCATCCCCTAAAAATTGCCCCTTAGGAAACGACCCAGAAATGCTTCCCCTACTGTCCCACCGTCCCTGTTCCCAGCAGGCCGTGGAACATAGCAATAAATTGATAAATAATATTGTTGCAAGTACATGGCCTGGGACCAACTCCCCTAAAGGTGACTTACTGTAAATAACACTACTATAAATAGTAAGTATATGCCTAACAGCCAAACTGCACAAAACTGAAGACCATAGAACCTCGTGACCAATTGAAGATAGCAACGCCATAAACCGACAATTGCTATAAATAGAAACCCCTTTGGAAATCCTCAAATTGAACTGCTAAAAATAACACTTACTACAAATAGCATATTGCTAAAAACAGTAAGTGACTCCAAATGCATTTTGAGCACAAACTGGGCAATCGTCCACTTACTAAAAATAGTAAGTTCGGAAAAGGTTGTCAGATGTAGATGCATTTCATATCACTGCAAATCTCTCTGAAAACCTAGAAAGAATCTAGAAACCATTCTTGCATGCAAACCCCAGATTGAAATGCATGTCACATCCCTAAAATGCATATCACATCGCTCTGAAGCTCTCTGAAAACCCAGAAGGAATCCATAAACCAAATTGCAAAACTTCAACATGCAAACCCCTGAATCCACCAAAGAGACCTCCAAATAGCTGGAAACCCTAATTTTGCCTTTGACCTACCTACGGGTGTTCAAAAATAGGCCAATAGTCACTCGGAAGTGTAGTGCTAAAAATGGGGACATTACAGTCCGCCCTTCCCAATATTGCTTCCCCTCAAGCAATACCACCACAACTCTAGAAAAATTTAAACTGGTCCGCACCAAAACTAGTAGGATCCTAAGGTCCCATGTCCATCTCAGGAAGGACCAACCATGTCAATGCTGCGCCACTCTGATCACATAAGTGAAACCATCATGCCAAAATTGCACTAACCTCCCCTGTAACCCCAAAATGTTACCATCCATGGAAGTCAAGTTAAAGAGACTGGAAGAAATGAAATCAAGACCATGCAACATCTCATTTGCAAAAGACTCTGAGTGATCCATACTAACAATGCCACGGTCTCTCTTAAACTTGGGCAATAGGAATAATAATCTACCCAACTCAAACTCAAACTCCTTAGCAAATCTCCATATGGTATCTGATAGAGCCACGACTGCATAGGTGACTTCTCCAAATCTCTTTGCAAAGAGGAAAACAATCTTGTGTAAGAACCCAACCAACTCATTCCCATAACTCCACATGAATCTACTATGCCTCATCTGAATTATTCTGATACAACCATGGAGACTATTGAAAACTCTTACAGTTCCCACTCTAACAACCTTTGAATGATAAACCAAAGCATGTGCAGGTTCGCTGTCACAAACCAATATTGTGAGAAAACTATTGAAGTTTGCATCACAAACCTTCATAAAATGAACCTAGAGAGTAGGAAAGGTTTGAAGGAACCGATGACCACTGTTGTTCATAGATGGGATCAACAAAATACAATGCACTATACACAAGGAATAATAGTAGTGCCATAGGAATCCCTAAGTATGAGCATGTGAAAAGAGCATCTTGTCACACTCAATCATCTCGTGAGTGGCTGAAAAACACACCCAAGAAATCTCTAATTGATATCTCCCACCTACGTGACAAGAAATGATGAACCAACTCTCCTGAACGAAAGTAACTTCCCACATAAGGTGGCTGGTTTGCTCCAAATCAGCAAGCTCGTGTCTCAAAAATTGCCCGTGTCTAAGCCAAAGATCACTCCCAAGAGTAACCATTTGTTCATTTCTCCAATCCACACTTAAAATTTCTTTCCAATCCATTTATTGATGTACAAATGAGACCACCATATGGCTGGTAAAGAAGATAGCAGCACCACTAATTCTGAAATTTTGATTCTTATCCCTTGAAGAATCCCTCCAACCATACCCGATAAGCTTTGTCATATCATGCCGAGGATGCCAAATAAGGATACCTAACCAAGAATGATTCCCAACACACCGGAAAGAGTACACAACACATCTCCAAGTGTCCATCATAACCAAATGCACTTTCAAGGAATTAGTGTCTTCCCTCATGAACCCCTAAAGCCTAACCATGAAAGTGTCAACATCTATGGAGCATGGAACAATTGTTTTCATCAAAACCAATTCCCAAAAAGGGCTAATATGAGCCAAAATGTCACTCAACCCAAGGAATGGATTGTTAAGGAAGTACACAATCTGTTTGGGTTCTTTTTTCTCCCCTTCCTCCTAAGTAACAAGTCTGAATTCTTGACCCCTTGTTGCTGTCATGAAATTACTAGCAGCTACCAAAACTGGTTTGGACAACATCTTGATGTCAAGGACATTGAAACATCTCGATTCAACACTACCCAAGTAGAGACTTGATCCTCAAACCCACTTATGTGTTCATTATCAAGCAGCCTCGGAAGATTACTAATCACAATTTGTGTCACATCCTCATGGTCTAATGTCAAAGCATTAGTAATCTGGAAACCATACTCAATCTCATACTTGGTCACTTCACCACATGTCTCATTGTCCATCACAAAGAGAGGGTTATCATAAGTTTCTTCGACACTCAATTCAAAGAAAGGATTGTCAAAAACTTGGAAGTCATCCCTTTCCTCTTGCTCACTTCCATCTTGCTGATCCAAATCTGCACATGCAACTTTTGATCTTTGTGGAACATTCCCCAAGTCAAACTCTTCTTAAAGACTATGAAGCTCTTCAATTACCTGTTTGATTTCTTCAACTCTTTGTTCATTCTCTTCTTCTCTAAAAAGTTTGAAATCAGCTAGCTGCTCTTCTACCTCCATTAATGCCACTTGAGTGTTTTTTAACATATCTTTTGTTGACTCAAGCTCAAGATTAAGCTCATCATCCGTTCTCTCATTTCCTTGGAAAGTATCAATGGTCTTCTTTGCAAAATCAAAGGCATAATCTCGATCT
The DNA here is from genome assembly GCA_007258455.2 of Sequoia sempervirens. Lineage (NCBI taxonomy): Eukaryota > Viridiplantae > Streptophyta > Pinopsida > Cupressales > Cupressaceae > Sequoia > Sequoia sempervirens. The sequence goes on along the minus strand of VDFB02252000.1, from coordinate 28,898 downwards.
CTAATCAAGTGTAAATATTCTGATTTCATAGTCTCCAAAGAATCTTGACCAAGTTGCAACTTAGGAAGAGTTACTTCATCCTTAACCCCTTTCTGTTTCTCATCAATTTGAGCCTTCCATAAGAGTTCTTCAATCAAGCTATGTGTATGGTCAAATTTGGTTAGAGCTTGAGCTTTATATTCAACGGACACCTTGCATTGTCCTTCCCACTCATAGGAATGCAAAGATGGTGAACTGTTGATAGGCTGCAAGAAAAAATCAGAACTTTGTTTTGTGTCTTTGCTGCCCTCACAGCTAGTCCCCGGCTCCCTTTCTTCACCACCCACTAGTTGAGAATGCTCAATATCATAAAGAGAATCAGACTCTACAATTTCTTCGAGCCTTTGCTTAAAATCAGAACTCTCATACTTGTTTTCAATGACTCCATGGTTGTCCCTAGTTTCACACCCCACACTATCCATGTGATGACATTGATCGACATCTAGATGATGATCAAGATCGTGCACTAATAAGTCTGATTTTCTCTCAAGAACACTATCAAACTCTTCAATATCTAGAGCCTTATGGACTTTTAAATCTGCTTCCACCTCACTGTCACTTTGATCAAATGAGAAGGGAGCCCCAAACTTAAGCATAATGACACCATTGTTTGCTGATATAGGGTCCTCAGCAAGTTCCATTTCGTCATCCGAATCAAAGGGAAATTCATCCCACACAGGTTCTTTGTCTTCCTTAGGTGCCATCACACTCAAATCCCAAGGCTGAGTGTTTTGATCAAAAGGAAAGTGCTCTTCGTACCCCTCTTGGAGTGTTGACTCTTGGAATAAGTCACTATGATCAAAGACCATGGTAGCCTCCAACTCACTATCAAGATTTCTATCATTGGTATGATGAAAATGCTCTCCAATAGGTGTTTTGAAATTTTCAATAGCACCAAACTCAACATTAGTGGCAACAACCTTCTCAAAGAGATCGTTCTGTAGATGTTCCATTCTTCTCCAATGGAAAACTCATAACTTGCTTTATATTCTGATTTTTGAACAACCTCTGAGTTATCAGAAATATCATTACTATGGAAATGGTCATAAGTTGACTCAATGGCACCACCAATGATGTCCTTAACCTGTTCCTCATTAGTGAACTCATCAATCTCAAAATCATCATTGAATGAACCAAAATTAGGATGAAAGAATGGTGTTTTGTTCTTTTTACCAAACAAATCTTCATTGTCTCCAGTCACCTGCAAGTCTAAGGGCGTATCTTCGGGCTCTTCCACATACTCTTCAAATGTCAAAGCTTCCTCTTTTGTTTGCCTCTATTTCTTGACCCATGCCACGTTGTTGTTCAAGCCTTTCAGGAACATCTGTCGGTTGCCAATCATCTTGTAGCAATTCACCTTTAATCTTTTCTTTCTTTTTTCCCTTTCTCCTCACAATTTCTTTGTCTCCTTTTGGTCCATCCAAGAACAAGAACTGATTGAAAGTGAGAACATCTCTAATTTCCTTAGGAAGTGATAGATATTCATTATGCCTAGTACAGATATAATCACAAAACATAGAGGCATCCATAATTCTAAATGTAGAAGACCAACTGCTGTAATCTGATATGTAACTAACTGCTGTAATCTGATATGCAACTATTGACACCATAGGCTGGTAGGAAGGATTTGGCTCTGATACCACTGTAATATACACCCTTGATATTTTTTTTTAAATCCTCTATTTGCTGGTTGCTTGTTCAAAGATGTGTTTGTTTGGGTTTTGAATGCATTTTTAGATGAACTTGACATAAATATAATAGTGCATTGAACAGGTGCTTGAAATAACTAAACCCTTTCAACATAGATTGAAACAAACAACTTAAATATCATTTTTTCTGTTTTATATGAGAATATTACAATGCATAATCAGACCTGGAAATATGAGTTTCAGACTTGACAAGAGCCCTTTCAACAACTACAATGAGGTCCTTGATGGCAGCGATGAACACCCAAGGAATGATGTTCAAACTCTTGTTGTCTCCAACACCTAAGCTTCTTCTTTCCAGCCCCCAAAGTCCAACAACTAAACCTAAGTACGACCTCCTCTTAAAATTCACAAACTCCACCAAAAATAACAATCTTATGCTTGAAACGATTGTCAAGGAAAGGCCCTTCCATTTACCCAATACCCATTTTGATTTTTCAATCCATTTTAGAGCTGTGAGTATAAACATGAAATTTGGTCTAAAAGTGCAATGCCCATAAAATGCAAATAAACACACCAGAATCTTCACAAAACACTCCAAACTTAAAACTAGCAGGCCACACCATAAACTCTTCAAAATACTGATAAATCTTCTTTAAAATCACCCAAATCGAACTCTTTGAAGCACTGTATGATCCTTGTTGTAGAATCACTCTCTATCTGATTAGGGAGGATATTTCACTACTGAATCCAGCCCAAGCGAAAAGGGTTTTTGTCCTCAGTTCACAGCCCAAACACTCTAGAAGATATCCAACAACATTCTATTATGTTCTGAAAACCAAGATGTGAAAATGAGAGCCAAACTCACAATATAAGCAATTAGGGCAATGGATTTCAAAAAGCTCTTAATTCCGACACAAAACCCAACGCCTTTCTCCATAATGAAATATTTAGCATTTTAAAATAAGTTTCCCTCGCTCCTTATGGTGTCCACTTCAAGGAAACAATAAGATATTAATAAGCTTTTAAAAACAACTTGAAGTTGTAGAATTAGGCACAAGTTACACTTTTTTCCATGACCACTTTACCCCCTCAACATAATTTTATAGTATAATTTTATAAATACTTAAGTGGTCGAATAAAGCAAATATTAAACTGCAGCCTTAGGCTCTCGAACAATATGTTGATAAATAATACTTCTGCAAGTACATGGCCTGGGACCAACTCCCCCAAAGGTGACTTACTATAAATAGTGTTGGGTGAAAATTATGTAATCAGCTTTTCGATAGATTACACAACTTGGACTTCAGCCACATCTATGTGAGATGTGAATCTCTCCTCTCGGAAAGGGGAGGCGCCCTTCTTACTGCTAACAGAAGCGATAGTAAATCAAACAGACAATTACAAAATGTACACGCAATTCACGGAGTGGGGGGGGTGTGTTACATTCATACTTCTCTCTTTTTTCAGAGAAGATGTTTACAATGCTTCACCGTTGGAAGTTTAGAATTCTTGATAACTTGAAACGAACAACTAGCAGTAATGCCAATATCTCTATTTCGTCAAAGTGAAGCGTAGGGATACCAGAAATGATTAAATAACAAACAAATAAATTAAAAAGGGAAAGCTCACGAAGGCACAAAGTCGTTCTGTAGCTTTATCAGTGTTGGATCTTTGTAGACGTACCGTTTGCTACGTTAGAAGCACAAAGTCTTCTTAGACACAAGAATTCTTCGAACAGCATGAACGATTACAAGCACAAAGTCTTGTAGATCATCCAACAAGAGTATCAATTAGCACGAACGATTACAAGCACAAAGTCTTGTAGATCCTTCGACAAGAGTATCCAAGCGTATGAATAATTACAAGCACAAAGTCTTATAGATCACTCAACCAGAACATGCAAGAGCATGAATGATTACAAGCACAAAGTCTTGTAGATCACTCAACCAATGATAAACAAAAATAACAATGCAATCTAAATAATAGATGTAACACAAAGTTTACATCAACTACTTAGAGTCTTTCAGATTCTTGGAACTAATCACTACCAAATAAGATTAACTCACAAAAGTATCGAATCCAACGCAAAGTTTGGCTTGCAATCCTTTTCTTTATTAATCGAGTCTCATTCACAAAGCATGAACGCAAAGTTTCACAAATTTGCTTACAAAAGGGCAGCACTTCGTTGCAAAAGGCTAAAAGATAATTTACAATGAAAATCCCTCACCTTATATAGAAAGAGGGATGAGCAAAAGAAGGAAAGAGATTGAGAAAATCAGGGAAAGTTAGGTGAGTGATTTTAGGAGATCTCACCTAACTTTGACCAAAGTCAAAGTGTAATTTATTTTGAAAATATTACATCTTTGGACTTGGTGTAATTACAATTTACAAAATGACATTCGAAAATGTCGAGAAATATTTACAAGATGCATAATGGGATGCACCGGAAATGTCTAACATTGGAGAATAGGGGGCTGCTTCACGTTTCTTTGCATTGGGCGCGGAAGTCTTCAAATTTCCTCCTAGTCTCCTGCACGAACTTCTCATCTGGACCAACGGTGTAATCCACAATGGTGTGAATTTTCGTGATCGATCTCATGGCAGATGAGTGAACCTTCTTGCACCTGTCAAGATGCGTCTTCAGGTTGTCCAATGTAAGCCTTGTATCACAAATGATGTTCAACGAAGCTTCTGAGAAGTCTGAACTGTTAATCAAATTCATGATGGCTTCCTTGAAGATCTGGGATATTTCTGTGGCCGGCAGGAAGATACGATTTTCCTCAAGAAGTTGACCAGGCAACTCTCTAATACTTTTGTCAAGAATGTTGCGATGCCCGTCGACATCTTCCTGTATTTGGTGAAGATCTTCTGTGAGAGATTGAACCACTTGAATTCTGTGTTTCAGTGATTCTCTTACCTCTACAAACTTTTCTTTGTCAGGAATTACCCCAACCTCCACCAATTTGCTAAGCTTTACCTGTTTCATTTCCGACCATGACAACAGGCACTTTTCCATGTCTCTGTGCTCCTGGGAAAGTAGGCTCTTTTCTTTATCAAGCTCTGTGGTGAGCTTGGCCAACATGGTAGTTTTCTCATCGCAGCCAAAATTACCGAGATCCGTGTTCGATGATCTTTCCAAGAAAATCATATAACACCCTCCTTTGAGGCGAATTTCGCTTTCTTGACACTGGGTCTTCAATATTTACCACTGCCGGTTGTGCATTACTTGGAGAACCGTAAGTCTCTTTACAACAGGGCATAATGCTCTGCCCTCTGTTTGTACATGTTACGAGCTTGCTCAACTTTATCCAGCCTTCCTGCCAAGATATCCAAAGTGACTTGCGCATCGGCTTTTGCACTTTCGTTGGTAACCTTGCCAAGCTGGATCTTTGTTACTGTGTAGTCCTCCATATTGACATCACCTTTTGATTCGGTGGTATGCCAATTTCAACATACTTGTGGCCAGACTTATCAACGTTCAGCCTTTTTGCCTTTTTCTTCCCTTTGGCTTTTGGAAGAACTATCTCTTCGAGGTCGAGCTCCTCTGGAGAAATCATTTGCTTTTTGCGCTTCGACACTTGAGATATTAGCCAAGGAGGAAGAAAAGAATTGTGAACTTCTGGATTTACTGTCAATTCGGTCGCCATTGCTACTTCTGAAGTTATTGTCACATCTGAACTCACCATTGGTATCGTGACAATTGGAGAAGTGTTTGTCATCATTGCTCCTATAGTTGACACATTGAGCTGATCACGCATTGACTCATTCATGAAACGATTGAATTCGTTTTCAGAAGTGATATCATATGTTGGCGAAGACAAGCTAGGAATGGACGATGGTGGGCTTGACAGTATATCAACCGTATGGATGCTTGTCACTGAAGGAGTATCAAGTTGGGTTGATGCTGCAGGGATAGGGGATATCTCGGCTGCAGGAATGCATGTGGTAGGAATAGGTGACGAGGGAACAGGAGGTGGAGGAGTTCTTGAATCTAGAGAGGTATGAGGAACATTTGAAGTCACGGGCGATGATGTTCTGGGAATTTCTTCAACTACATTCTCAGGAGGAGAAGTAGTTATTTCTTGATCATGCCCGAGTTCCTGTTGATCACCCTCTTGTCTCTCCGATTTGGGCTCACCTTCAAAGTCACCTTCGGATCCTTCTTCAGAATCTTCATCAGACTCTTGCCCGCTTTCAGAAACCTCTTCGGCATCGGAGTCTGCTTCTGCTGAATCTTCATCTTCAGCGGATTGGTCGCTTGAAGTTTCCTCTTCATCGGAATCTATCTCCTCCTGAATAGGCTTTTTACCCTTAGAGCGAGATGGATGAGATTCCGTGATTTCTGTCTCTTGGACAACCTGGGTATCTTTCTTACCAACAGTGAACTTGATCCTAGGACCTCTTCGCGAAGAAGTGGGAACGGCCGCTGATTTGTTTTTGTCGCGGAGTTCTTGCTGTTGGCGAGCTTCTGCTTCAGACTCCTCTCCTTCTGAGTCTGTTCTGAAGCTTTTCATTGCATGACCATGTTTATGTAACCATTCTTCTGTATTGGCTAGGATTGGTCTCAGCCTTTCTCTCATGTTGGTAACCTCTTTTCTAGACCATTGTATTCAGGCAACGGCCTTTTAGCAATGCCTTGCTCATCATAGACAGCGTTGATGATATCACCTGGATCTTCAAAATCCTCTGGTAGGTCAGCGATACCAAGATCTCTGATTTGTTGAACTCAATCTGCAATAGTCCATTTTAATGGCTTCTTCATCTCTGCAATCCGCCTAGATGTCTTGAAAACGGTACCTGTGTTGGTGACCTTTTGCAACTTTTTTCTGACATCTCGGTAGTCAAAATCAAACCTATACCTGTAGGTTTTGATGGTCATGATCTGCATTTCAGCATAGACAGACTTAGCTTTTTGTGCAGTTTGGATAGTATATCTGCCGATGGTCAGTGGGAACTTGAATCCACGCTTGTGGTTGCTTCTTCGTTCTTTCTGCACTGACATCAACTGTCTGCATGTTTTCATGAGAACCCACTTGTCCGAAGGATAATGTGGTAGCATGTAGGGACAACCAGTGTAGCAGCCTACTTTTAAGTAAGTAAACGTTGGGAATTGGAGAAAAATGCATCCAACTTTACTTACCACCTTATAAGCCTCATCGGATACTCTTCTTCTTTCCAGAGCTGGATCAAAGTTGAAGAGTAAAGGCGCAAAGAAAGCATCAGTGACCCGTCTGAAATGATGAAATCTCTCCTTCAACTCCAATTGATAGAAATATCTGTACATAGGCACCATCATTCGATTCCCTTTTGTAGATAGACCTGGGAATTGTCTCATCACAGCCGCTGCGTACACCAGGTAAGAAGTCATGTAGAACTTCAGTGTAGAAGGAGCATTGATCAACTGTTCGTGTATCTCATCACTGATTTGTTTGCCCCAGTCGATATGCACCTTCTGCCTTCTTATGATCCTGATGTATTCATACATCTAGTCGTGAAAGGTGGATGATTCCGGCAAGCCCTTCACTCTGCTTAGAAACGTGATCATATCCTGGACGTCATCTTTAAAGTCACTTCTCAGGAGTCCTTTCGGCCATCTAGAAACAGATGATCTAGGCTTCTTTAGCCATTGAGTATTTATCAACTGTTTAGCTTTATTGGGATCAGCATCAAAGATCTCCTGTGCTTTCGATATAGAGATGTCAATATATTTCTCCATATGAGGGACTTTGAAGACAATGTCAAAGAAGTCGGGGTCGAGTCTCAGAATCTCGTGCCCGGAAGAGTCGATCGCGCTTCTGCTTTCTCTGATGTAATGAGACGCAACTTGAAGGACAAACTCGGTATTGTGCGCAGCTGTAGGAAACATCGCCACCAAGTGGAGGTTGCTGTGTACGATAGCTCTCATTGAATCAGGAAGAGGCTTCGTCTCTGTTAGCTTTGCGAAGTCAACGAAGTTCTTATGACCAACTTTTGTATCCTTGATGTCTTCGACTGTGGAAAGCACCATAGTTGGCGGATAGACGCCTTGATATTTGTATTTCATCTTGCTTTTTGCTTTCGAAGAAGATGGAGGCTTGGTAGCAGTCATGAAAAGGAACTGGAACTCTGATCAATCTTGATTTGACGATCTTTGAAAGTAGACTGCAATCTGTTTAGTCAGAACAAACATCAATTGTTAGGAAACATGGGAAAGCGCGAAATGAGCACGAGGATGGGAAATCATTAAGCGGATGACGAGGCACGCAAAACGATGCACAAATGCGGAAAAATGAGGCTCAGGAGTGCACTGGTAAAAAATGAAGCTTATTTGGGAAGAATTGAGGAAAGTCTGAAAAAAGTGTAAGGGCGCTAAAATTCAGCGCCCTTACATTCTTGGAAAATTGCTTTTGGTGCAAGGGCGCTAAATTTTAGCGCCCTTACATTTTCAGTGTTAGGATTCTTCTTACATTTTCTCAAAATGTCCTAGCGCTAAAATTCAGCGCTTTAGCATTTTTTGGAAAATTTTCAAATGCAGATGTAAGAGGAAATGGCGAAAGCGCTCAGGCTTGGCAACATGTAGCTTTTGAAGATAATTTGGTTTGTCTTTGGATAGGGTTGCAATTCGCACCATGATTATTTTTGCATTCCAAAAGCTGAACTTCTTTCTTTCCAAGTGATAGATCTTTGAAAGTTTGCAACAAAGCCAATGGAGAAGGCGATGTGAAAAGAGAATAACAAAAACGTTTAGAAAAAGAAACACGATGGAGAATGGAGTGAAGATAAAACACAAGAGTTGCGTTGTGAAAGAATAGGAAGAAACGCGCGAATGAAGAAGAACACGCAAATGGGAGAAGAACAAAACGCATGAGGGGAAAACGTGAATGAAGAATACAATGCATAGGGTGAAAAGAAAAGAATGCGTAGGGTTCAAAACGTGGAAGAATGAAAAACGCAAATGAAGAACATTGGATCATATACAAAACAAAAGAAGAAGACAATGCAAAAAGACTTACCCGAACCAAGGCGCAGAGAATGCTGAAGGAGAATGCAAAACCTCAAAAACGCGATTTGCAGTTGGGAGGCAAGCTCGCACAACAGGGAGAAAGGAACATGAAATATGAACAACTGAAATGGCGAATTCATTCACTTAAGTGAAAATAAAAATCAAAAACCTAACTCAAGTCGAGTAATAAATTTAGGCACGAAAAGTGGCACGATTGACGAAAAACGCGAAAACATGAAGAAACATGCCAGGGCCATTAAAAAGTTTAAGTGTTGAAGAAAAATGTAATGGCGCTAAAATTTAGTGCTATTACATTTTTGGAATTTCACTGCATGCAGGGGCGCTAAATTTTAGCGCCCTTGCACTTTCCAGACTTAGCCAATTTTTGGCTTCAGGGCAGGAGCGCACTTTTTCACTGCCACTGCATTTTTCGCAATTTGCTAAGTATGAACAGTGAAACTTCGCGAGAGATATCGTTTCAAAGGTCTTCGCGAGGCGAACATAGGGGAATGCTCGAATTGACTATTCGAGGCTTGGGAACGCATTTCGAGGTGGCTTGAAAATCACTTTGTTATGCGTGCTTGAACTTCACGAATCCTAGGAAACAAACAAGTTTCGTAGGGGGATTATCCGTGGAACGAGCGCTGCTAGATTCCGTGATAACAAATAGGACTACTATAAATAGTAAGTATATGCCTAACACCCAAACTGCGCGAAACTGGAGACCATAGAAGAACCCCATGACCAACTGAAGATAGCAACATCATAAACCGGCCACTACTATAAATAGAAACCCCTTCGGAAACCCCCAAACTGAACTGCTAAAAATAACACTTACTAAAAATAGCATACTGGTAAAAATAGTGACTCAAAATGTAGTTTGAGCACAAACTGGACAACTATCGCAACTTACTAAAAATAGTAAGTTCAGAAAAGGTTGTGAGATGCAGATGCATGTCATACCATTGCGAAGCTCTTTGAAAACCTAGAAGGAATATAGAAACTAATTCTACATGCAAACCTTTGATTGAAATGCATGTCACATTGCCGAAATGCATATCACATCCCTCTAAAGCTCTCTGAAAACCCAGAAGGAATTCATAAACCAAATTGCAAAACTCTAGCTTGGAAACCCATGAATCCACCAAAGAGACCTCTAAATATTTGGAAATGGTAATTCTGCCTATGACCTGCCTATGAGTGTCCGAAAATAGGCCAACAGTCACTAGGAAGTGTAGTGCTAAAAATGGGGACATTACAATATACCAACCTCGAAGCAAGAATTTTGAAATGAATTTAGCAACACTTCGTTATGATAAAAATGAGATGATCAAATGAGAGGGAGAGCTCTATATTTATAGATTTCCAAACCCAAAAATTTAAATCTTCAATTCCCTCCAAAAGGGACACCCAAGAGAGGAGAATAAAGTATTCTTTTTTTTTTTTTTTAAATTTCCATCTTTGACTTGACTTTGGGTGCCCAACTTCATTTAGCTGAATAAACTTTATAAAATGCAATAATATATTCAACTTGGATCTCTTCATGAGAAAACACAAGTTAAAAACAAGTTAAGTCAATAGCCTAGGCATGGGAGACCAAAAATCACATTAGAAATATCAAATAATGACTTGAGTTATCAACTTCCAATTCTGGCTCCAAGAAGGCTGGAGAAGCTTTTGCCATTTACTGCACTGCTAGAAATATAAATTGAATGTTGAATTGCTGTGAAACCCCACTACATAAGTAACACTTACTAAAAATAGTATACTGCTAAAAACAGTGAGTCGAAACACCTTTTGAGCACAAACCAGGTAGCCATCGTAACTTACTAAAAATAGGAAGTCGAAAATAATCCTTTGATGGAAATGCATGACAGACCCTTCTGAAGGTCTTTGAAAACCCAAAAAGACCCAGAAGACAAATTGCCAAACTCCTGCAAACAACCCCCTAAAAACTTAGAAAGATACCTCCTAGAAAAATAGGAAACCCTAATTTTGCCTCCGACTAGCCTATGAGCCTCTAAGATAGGCTAACATTCACTAGATAGGAGTAGTGCTGAGAAGGGGACATTACAATCTCATGAGGATTTTGTATCCTAGCGCACTTTAAAGTTTTAAAACACATTCTTATATGATAAGTTACTCGATCATTCGATGAACCTTTGATGGATGGTTGTAGTTGAATTCTGGAATGAAATGCACAGAGCTCTAGGCTTGCAAACTCAAACCTTTAGAATCACCCTATAACCGTGAGATTTACAAAGATCAATGCTTGAGAATTAATTTGAGATGGAACATTTGAATAATGTTGTTTCTCGTTGAAAGTTATCAATTAATAGAAGGTGCAAAAATGGAGGACAACTGTTGAATTTATTTCTAAGTGTCTGTACAGAATTGTTATGTACTTAGTAGTAGAGAGTTCACTTTAATATTCAAGAAAAAGAAGAAAAAGTGAACTCTCTACTACTAAGTGATTTTATTTTTAAGAGAGAGGGTTAGCACAAAGGGAGATTTCTCATCGCAGTGCAATAGGGAGATTATGGGTTCCAACATAGCTAGTCCACGCTTGTCAGTCTCTATTAATCTTTTAAAGAATCAAAATCTGAGTAAACAAAAGACAAAAATCCTACGTTTCATCATTTCTTAATTTTTCAATCTTGGGGTTTAAGGTTGAGAACTTGAGAGACTTAAGTTAAACTAAGAACTTAACAGGGACTTCACACTGTACCAGCATGTCTACCACCACTACCACACCAATTGTTAGGAAAGACAAAGCAAAATTAAATAGAAAAATAGATTATGCTCGAGTTCTTAAAACCCCAAGTTTCATAGATGAATACTATGATATTTATAATCCTAACATCTATGGTAGGCTTACATCAGAACTTAGATTTTCATGTGAGAATAAGGTTGCATAGCAAATGCAATATAGTAAAACAATGCCAATTAATAGTATCATAGCATTATGGGTAGTTGGATTGGGGCGCATGATGTTACATGAGGCTTTCCCTTGCCGAGAATTTATCATGGTCTGCGCGCACAATTATGATGGTAACAAAAGAATAATTGCTAATAAAAATAGCAAAGAAGAAATGTTATCCATTCTTGCAGAAGAATTTGGAACTATGTTGGGGTTTACAACCGAAGAATTTGGAAACATCCACATTGACCTAGAAAAACTTACTAATGATTATGAAACAGTTGATGAAGGGGAGAAAAATAATTTTCTAATTAAAATGGCTCAAGATAGTCATAGTTACTTATTCAAAAATAATATAAGCCTCCTTATGATTTGGGAATTTTTAAACCATGGATTCAGGATACTATTTCCATGCTAGCATTTTGCCTCAGACTGGATACCAATTGGGAAGTGGGTGCAAGCCTCCTTGAAATGATATTTAATATCCACTATGGTAAGTGGCATGTTAAATATAACTTTCTTGAGCACATTGTAGAATCAATGCATGAACAATTTTTAATGATTAAAGGAGGTTCCACTAAGACATTTAGGTGCACAACCTACTTGTGCTATGTTTCTCTATTCAAATTTAGTTGAATTTTTCTGACCAACAAGCTTTAGATCCAAAACTATATGAATGCTGAAGAAAAAAATGGTTCTAGTATATGATTGCAACGCTAAGATAAGGATGCATGATTCTCAAAGGAACTACAATCATTTTGTAGACTACTTCTTGGCTCCATTACATCAAGCAATTACAAATAATCCAATGCCTAGATTGCCTATGTCTTGTAGATATTACCTTTAACTAAGAAAAAAAATACAATTGGCTTGAGCAGATACTCACCCACTTTAGACTCCCCTTCAATATTGATTTCTTCGGCATTAGTTGAATGGTACTTAATGTAAGAATATATTGTGCTAAGATTGTATGGATTAGGAGTAGAGCCATACAAACTTCCAATACATGTGACAAAAAGGGTTTTTGCATTGGAATATGTACGACAGATGGAGAGTACTGATCTGTCTTATACTTTGTCAGTTAGCAAAAGAAGAGCATATTTGCTTCTTTACCTTTTTCATGTGGAGGGCTCACATTTGAGAGAAAAGTATTTAGTGGGGTATATGAATTTTTGAATTTTTTTTAATTTGATGTTGTTTATCACTGGTAGAATGATCCATGTGACACCACTAAATCAAGGATTGTGGCCAATAAGAGTGCCGCATGTTGAATTCAATATCAAAGTAAACCCTTGCTTGAAACCTTGAAAAACAATGATTCTTGAGATGAGGTCAAAATAGCAATGGAGAAAATTGCTATTGAGAAAGGTATTTCGTTTGAACAATTGTCAACAAAATTTATGGCATTGCACCAACAAAGAGAAGAAATGAAGCAAATCGGGAGATGCGACAATTTTTATGAAAAAAGGGATCTGAAAGATCCCCAACCCAAATCTAATCTGATTTTCTGAGTTTTGTCTTTTCAGAGTCTTTGACCAACGAATAGGAAGGCTTTTGTTTTTGTTTTGTTTCTGCGTTTTTTTGATTTTTTTTGTGTGTTTTTGCTGAATATTGATTTATGCAACAATATTACAAAATAGAAGGAAGGAAATTGGTGCTAAAACTTAAATAAATAATACAATTTAAATAAAGAGCAATAATGATGAATTTATTGGCTCAAATGTTATTGTACATACCACAAATCTGCATATAACAATATGATATAATTTGAATAGCAAAGACAAACTCTTTCCAGCTTTTTCCTAGCTTAATGAATCTGTGATATGAATTTCCAACTAATTGAATATGTAATCAGATCCAATAATTGGTATGAAACCCTTTGTAGCACCTAGGGTTTGAAGCTTGTGATCTTGAAATGTTGTAGCAAGTTGAGGTATGGTATAAAATGAGTTGCCAAGGCCTTGAGAAGGCCTATACTACTTATGGCTGCCCCTGATTTGTTGCAATATGCTGATATAATACTGTTGCAAACTCAGATCTGAGAAATTTATACTTGAAACTCATCCAATAAAGCCCAAAGGAAGACCCAAGGTAGACCCTCCCCAAAGGTGAATTGGGTTCTCATCCAATTCACGATAGCCTTTGAGAGTTTTCATTGCCAGAAGGTTGAAACAATGCTAAAACCCTTCTGCAGAGCTCAACCTGCAAATTGCTTTTTGTCAAAATGAGAATAGAATGCCCAAAAATAAGCCCAACATATTGCTTTATAACCTCCCATGAGCTTTTTTATAAAAATCAATAAAATAATCCTCTTGAGGGTCTTCCTCATCCAAAGAAAATGACCACTTTTTAGAAACAACTTGAGTTGCTAGGATGGGGGCACTTTTCACTGTTCAACTTATGATTTTCAGTTACTATTCACCTTTTACGATTCCATTAGAGCGAACCTTAATATTTTTATCTTTATGGTGCAGGAGCACCTAGGCTGACCTCCACTTTGTTTGTTAACAATTTTGGGCTTGTACTGACCTTAGCCAAGTCAAAGATGTTTGTGTGTTTAGTTTGGACCTTAGAAGGTCTTGGTGGAGTGTGATGGGTTAGTCATTAGGACTAAAATCATCCTAGTTTAATCATGTTGTTAAATTTTGGCTTTAATTAGTTTTGGACAGCTTAGGTTAAAATATAATGCTTTAAATGTGTTAAAGCCACATCCTCGTTGTTTGAAGATGCCAAGGGACAGTTAAGGAGCTGTTGGTTCGAAGCAAGGAGATTGAGGTCCTAAAATCTAGGATCATAACATAGTGTTAAGTTACAAAATGTTGTTGTAGAGGTTGCATGACAACAGTTGTGGAGTTGCATGTAACTTTGTGGGATTGGAATCCCTAGAAATTAGGGGTAAGTGCTCGACCAACTCCCCTTTGTCATGTCCCCATCCTAGTCAACACGGCTGGTGACAAGGTTAGCCTATCATTTCGATCCTCGTAGGCTGACAAGAGTGTGCAGAGGATCATCTGGAGCCGTTGCTCAGTGTTTGGTAGCTCCAGTTTGCAGTTGTGTCAGGTTGGGCCTTCGCAGAATCTTCCAGTGAGCATTTTCAGGAAACTTTCTATTTTTAGAAAGTTAGGTCAGGCGGAAGCTGCTATTTCGGGCAGGGCACCTGGTTCAGCCATTCAGCTCAGAATCGACCCAGTTCAGCAGTTGGTTGATTTGACGGAGAAATAAGGAGTAATTAAGGAGTTATTAAATATTTAATAATTTGACTTTATATTAAAGTCACTTTATTGAAATATTTAAATATTTAATTATTTGGCTTAATTATAAAGTATTTAATTATACTTTATAATATATTATTAAAAGGTGACTTAATGAGTATTTATATTCATTAAAAAGGGGACGCCAATAATTAATTATTTCTCCTAAGTCAAAAGTGCAAATTAAATCATTAATTTAAATGATTATTTTAAAGGAGATTTGGGTCGAATTTTCCTTCAAGGCAATATATACCTTTCACAGGCAAAATCGAACTATCATGTTTATTATTCAATTTTGTCTTCTTGCATCTGAGCTTTGGAGTTTGCAAACCCTAGGGTTTCTGGCAGACCATCGTTTCTGGAGAACGAAAACTCTTCAGAGATCAGGCAGACTGAGGCTGTGAAATACCAGCTGAAGCTTGCACTTGGTGATTTCATCCAGAAGTCACAGACTGAGCTTATCCATTTATTTTAGCAAAGATTTACAGAGGAAATCATCAGATTAATAAGGCGATTTCATCAGAAGGCTTTATTCAGAGATCAGACATCATTTATTGGAGGCCGTACTTTCTCATTAATTGCTGTTAGCCGTACTTTTCTGTACTTACTTGGCCGTACCTTCTCAGCTTCAGAGGAACGCCTCTATTTCTCAGCTTCTGGTGTTTGGACACTGGGCGCCATGATCTATTGAGGTTGTGCATAGATTTTCGAGCCAGAGGTTCTTCATTTATTGGCCGTACCATCACATTTATTGCTGCAGTCGCCATTCAGGTTCCTTTCAATAATTTCATTGTATCTCTCATTGCATGTTCAGATTTCTATATTGTATGTTCTGGAAAAGTTGAAATAAAAGAACACCTATCTATTCTGAACAATTTCTATGCATTCCAAGCTTGTATGAATTTTTTATGAATTTTCTATCAATTCCTAGAGAAATCGCAATTTTCATTTTGCCTGTGAAAAACTACAAAAACACAAAAAAATCGAAAATTTGCAAAAACAATACCAAAACAATTAGGGTTTGAAACAGAGAACCACCAGGGTTCTGACACCCTTGAAGTGTGGAAAAGGGCATCTAAGTTGATGTATGGTTCGTTGAGAGCAATAGTAGCATTGTATTCAAGTTTTGGCTTTGTGTGAATAAGGAAAATTCTGTGTTTTCTGCAAATCCCGTGTGTTTTCAGATAACAGTGATATTGAGTGACATATATGCTCTGTTTTAGCATTGTTTTGGTGTTCTTTGAATAGTTTAGAGCATATTTCATTTGGTGTTTAGGTTACTTAGTGTAGATTTGTTGCTTCTATTTCATAAATTAGGTTGTAGAGGGCTTTATTTCTGTTTTGAGCAGTGAAGATTAAGAAATGGCTCCCCCATAAGCTCTGTCCACGGGATTTCCCTGAGACTAGCAGAATATGAAAGGGGAGCCACACATTTGTATATATTTAGAAGTAGGAATTTTAAAAAGCCAAGCAAGAATGTGTAATCTCAAACCCTAGGCGAGCTAGGACTGCCCGGCTAGGGAATTGAGAGTGAAAATTGAAGAGTACAAACAGCGGTTGCAAGCACTGTACGAAATCCGTACTGTTCCAGGTAGGGTTAGACAAGTTCTCCACATGGCAAAAGGATTGAAGCTTCAATCAATCCATTTGCAGTAGTTTTGAGGGAGGAAGCAGTGAAACCCTAGAAAATAGGTCAATTAGCCCTTCTCTCCAAGAGTGTAGGAATCTACCGTACGGTTGGGACAGAGTTCTGACACCTTGTGGAAGATTTAAAGGACTGAAAAGGGTGTCAGGAAGTGCTTTTTAATTGGCAAGTTGTTTGACAAGTTTGAGAGAAAAAGTCAGAAAACTGACTGGTAAGGGCTACAAGGATTAGCTCTCTTCAAAGGCAAACTCTTGAGATCGGTAGGAGTGGTGATTGAAGAACCTCCAAGATGGTTTCAAGTGGATGTGAAATGCATGAAATCAGTGTTTCCAACTCCCCTGCAAGTAGCTCAAGCATGATGTTGAAGTTAGCATCTAGACTCTTCTAGGTGTTGAAAGGAGATTAGCAATTTCAAATGGTGTTGAATCCTCTAAGGTTAAGCACAAGGTTTGGAACTCTTGAAACAGAGTTAGGGCAGGCTTAGTTAATGATCTAAGTCAGGATAGAGCCTAGAAATTGTCAGGTTCTTGGTGGAAGGCAGAGTGAAGTCTTCTTCTAGGAGTTGTGCAAGCAACCTTGGGTTTCATCTTACACCACTTTAGCCCTTGATTCATCAACTAAACTCCAAATTGAAAGGCTCATAAGCATCCTAGCTAACTCCACAACCCTCGGTTTGGTCCCCTAACCATTCTGCTGACCTACAAAACCCTAATAGTAGGCCAACGTCCGCTATGGACTGAGCTGTCTAAGGAAGGGACATTACAATCCTCCTTTCCCGGGATTGCTTGCCTCCAAGCAATGGCAAAGTTGGATGCTGAAGTATCATCCCTCCTTCCCATGTGGCATCCTCCAGCAACAAGTCTCTCCAACAAACCAAATACTCTTTGATCACTCTAACCTCCTCTCCCTCATGTCCAAAATCTCTGCAGGAATCAAAACCAATCGACCCTTCTCATCCAATGGAGGCAACTCAAGTGAAGAGACGACATGCTGTCCAAGAACCTTCTTTAGGTAAGATACATGAGACATTGTGTATCTTACCTTTAGAAGGTAACTAAAGCTCATAGGCTACCTCTTCAATCCTCCTCAATACTCTCTATGGACTATAAAACCGAGGCTTGAGTTTTTCTGCCCCGCTCTTCTTAAGTATACTTTGTTTGTAAGGCTGTAGGCGCAAGAAAACCATGTCTCCAACCTGAAATGTCTTCTCAATCTAATGCCGATCTGCATACATCTGCTACTGATTTTGGGCATGCCGAATATTATGCTTAAGCGCCTTAAGGATATCCTGCCCATCCTGTAACCAATCCCGAGATCTAGGCGCTCTACTATCACCCAACGCTAAGTCCACAAAAGATAAGGCTCATAACTATACAATGCTCGGAAGGGAGTCATACCAATAGACATGTGGTAAGTAGTATTATAACAATGCTCAGCCATATGCAACCTTATCACCCATGCCTTCTGCTGACCTAAAACATAGTTACACAGATAACACTCGAGCAAACACCAAAGAACCTGCTACTCCACTCCGATTAAAATATCCAAACACCACAAACCATGAAGCAACATATTGAAATCCTTGTGAAATAATGTACCAAGTATATCAATACCTGGTTCCCAAATCAAAATATAGAACCTGCTATATGAGATGCAAAACATCAAGACAATGCAAAAATGAACTGCCATATGCCATGAAATCAAAACAAATGGCCACCAAACCTTGCTGTCATAACTCAGACCAACAACATATGTGCTGCCATCTAACCAAAGCAAATCAAAATTTTCCATCTCATACCTTATGTCCCTCCAATAGACTTCATGCCATACGTTCCCAAGCGACTCAAAAGCTGATGTAGACCATGCTAAATCTGGAAGTGCAATGGAAACCCAAGTAGGACAGCCACTAATCCATTATAAGTGATTGATTTTCTTTATTGATGATTTTCTTCATCAATTTGTTCAATTTCTACACTTCTTGTATTAACATTTTTCTTTATAGAAGTAGTTGTTATAAGTGATTGATTGTCCGAATTATGCAATGAATTAGACATACACAAAAGAAGACAAAGTTCAACTATCTCTTTGTCCTTATCCTTCCCCAATTTGACCGCCATGTCTTTGCCTCTAAGCAACTGCAAGTAATCCTCTTTCATCAATCCGAAAGCCTCCTTGAAAGAGTGCGAATGTGAATGTGGGATACTGTGTCCCTTTCCTTTTTGTGTTTCCTCTCTTTGGGCTGTCCAAATGAAGCCTTCTATTTGTTTGTGGGTGCTATCCATTCTTGACAATGCTTGAACAATTTTATCATCCTTCACCACCAATTGATCATGCAAGTCTTCCAAAACCAAAAGCTTTTGTTTCAACTATCCTTGGCTGGCATAGATTGATTTTTCATCATGTGTAGGGGAAGTAGAATCAATTATCATTCTAGAAGAAGTATTAAGATCACCCAAAGAATCCATACAATTGTTGTCCATATCATTAGCATGTTCCATGCTTTTGTAATCTTCAAGGTTAGAGTGCACTTGCATACACTTTGCAACCCTAATTCATAGCATTTCATGTCTTGAAGCTTTGTCTTCAACATATTCAGTCAAAGTATCATCATCAGAAGCTGATATATTTTCCATTACTAACTAGACCCAAGATGTAGTATGCAAAACAAACCAAACATTATCAAAATGCAAGATCTTCTTAGTAGATAGCCTCTTAATCTACATAATTATCTCTTTAAGACCAAATGCTTCAGATGATCTTAACCATTGTTCTTTTGTTGTAGGTGATGCATGACTAGCCAAATTGAAATGAAATATGTTCCATTCCACACAAATGGATATATCACTTGTGGCTGGTCCATCAAGTGTGTAACTATTATCATCATTGTTTAGATCCTTCAAGGAGCTCTCTAAAAGAGGACAATCATAAACTCTAGGATGCAAACTAGACCAAACTGAATATCCTAAATCATTCTTCCTTTCTTCTTCACACAATTCAACATGCTCTTCTTGTGGGCTTACCTCACGAAGCTCTTTCCTTGTATGCTCATCATCTACACATTCTTCCCTTGGAGGAAATGAGGACCTAATGTATAACTCTCTTTGTCTTCTTGCATTATCAAGTTGATTGTATCTTTCCTTGACCTCTTGCAAGTGTTGTCTTGCTTGGGCAACAAGCATCTTGGCTTTTTTGGCTCTTAGTGACCACCCATCACACAACCCTTGTGTCCTTTTAACATCTTTCATAGTATGGTGAACAAAACGAAGACCTTTGTGTGTAATGTCCCCTTCTCATCAGAGATTAGCTCAGTTGTTCATCAGCCTATTCTGGAGGCCCGTAGGCTCGTTGAGGTAAAATTAGGGTTTCCTTGCTTGGAGGTTTGAGGCATTTTTGGGTGTTTACTATTTATAGTAAATACTATGTTTGGCAGTGGTCCTGTTGGCAGTGCTTCAGTTTGTTCTTATTCTTGTTGGAGCAATTGGTATTTTTGGTATTGTTTCCAAAATACAGTTTTTGTTGGCAATATTTAATACAAGGCAATTAATGTTATGTTTCTTTATTGACCCCCCCTTGGCCTAAGGAGTTAACTTTATGTTGTTTTAAAAGAGGGTCTTGAAGGCGTATGCCTCCATGAGGAAGATAATTATTTTTTAATAAAGTTTTATGTTGCCATGAAGTGGGACGCCACCCTTAGGGAATTATGAAATTTGGAAATTTGAAGAGTTTCTTGTGTGACTGTTGGCGTGCCTTGAAGGGAAATTGAAGAATTTTCTTCTTCTCTATAAAAATGAAGCTTTGCTCTAGCATTTGGTATCCATTGTTAATTGCTAAAGGTATGTTGTTGAAGTGACATTGTGATTATTTCTTCGAGGGATGCTTACCTCCTAGATTCCAATCAATTTTGTGTTTGAAAGACAACACCTAATTGGTTTTTATTGCTGCTTCTCATCTAGATAGGAAAATTGAGCCTATTGTTGAAGAATTTTGGAGTTTATTATCATTGTCAATTTGCTGGTTTCAACACAACTGATGGACGTTTTTATTTCTAGCTTCAAGGGTGAATTTTATTTTGTTCTGGGCATTTGCTAATATCATTCCTATGGCCAAGGCGACCCTTCTCAACAATTTTTAGATTTTATTTTGAGGCTGGTGAATTTATCTTGCAAAATCACCCTAGCTTGGGGCCGTACCATTCAAGGAGCATTGGATTTCAAGCCAATAAATTAATGCTGGTCTTTTGTGGCTATTTCTTCATCTTGGCTTGGGCACCCATCCTCCAGTTGACCATTGCATTTGATTACATTCAAATCGGAGGTAATTTGATGAAGTTATGAGCATTTCATGGTGTTTTCTGTTTGCTGATCAAAATTTCCAGAACTCAGATTTTTATATTAGATTGCATTAGTTTTTTGTTTTTGGCCTTTACTTCATCATTTGAGGGATAAACATTTTAAAACAACATAGCATTATTCTCTATCATTGCAATACTTGTAATTTGCAGATTTCTTGATTGTAAGGTTGAGATTTAGTAGTACTAATCCAACTATTGTTATTGTTGCAATTACTTGTTAAAATTTCACATAAAGTACCCCTGGATGGTTTACCGCCAGTGTAGAGAATGAATGTTAATCTCTCTTGTACCCATTGTCAAGTGGTGAATTCCCACTCATAAGTGGATGCCCACCGCAGTAGGTGAATTAGTTAGTTTGAAAATTCTATGGTTGGTTATCCGCCTAAGTTTCTTTCATTTTGTAATAAGTACTCTGCCATATGTTAGCACCTCTGTCAGAACCCTGGTGGTTCTCAAACTGAAACCCTAACTGATATTTTGAGGTTTTTTGCAAGTTTTGTGATTTTTGTATTTTTTTGTGTTTTTCAGGCAAATATTAAAACTGCGATTTGTTCTAGAATTTGATAATAAATTCATAAAAAATTCATACATGCATGGAATGCGTAGAAAATTGTCCAGAATAGAGTGGCGTACTTTTATTTCAATTTTTCCAGAGCATACAATATGTAAATTTAAACATGCAATGAAAATACATTGATATTATTGAAAAAAACCTGGGTGGCGGCTGCAATGAATGTGATAGTACGGCCAGAAATAAATGAAGGAATCTCGAGCTCAAAAACCAATGCAAAAGTGTCCAGTAACCACTGCGTCCAAAGTCCACTTGCCAGAATCTGAAGATGGAAAGCGTTTCTCCAGAGACAAGAAAGTACGGCCTTGCTGGTACGGCCAAGTACAACAATAAATGATAAGTACGGCTCCTTGAGATTCGTGCCAAAACACTGATGAATGGTAATGGATGAAATCGCCTCAAAAGGAAGATGAATATCTCTGCTGATCACTGATGAATCTGTCAATCAATCCAATCTGTAACTCCTGAATGAAGTCACCCAGATGCAAGCTTAAACTGGTATTTCACAGCCTCAGTCTGCCTAATCTCTAAAGAGTTTTCGTTCTCCAGAAACGCTTGTCTGCCAGAAACCCTAGGGTTTGCAAACTCCTATGCTCAGATGCAAGAAGACAAAATTGAATAATAAACATGATAGTTCGATTTTGCCTGTGAAAGGTATATATTGCCTTGAGGAAAAATTCGACCCATTCTCCTTTTTAATAAATCATTTAAATTAATGATTTAATTTGCACTTTGACTTAGGAAAAATAATTAATTATTGGCGTCCCCTTTTTAATGAATATAAATACTCATTAAGTCACCTTTTAATAATATATTATAAAGTATAATTAAATACTTTATAATTAAGCCAAATAATTAAATATTTCAATATTTCAATAAAGTGACTTTAATATAAAGTCAAATTATTAAATATTTAATAACTCATTAATTACTCCTTATTTCTCCCGTCAAATCTAATAGCTAGCAGGCTAGGTGGTCACGGTGAATGGTGAACGAGTGCCACGAAATAAGCGAGCTTAGCATTCTTTCTAAAATAGAAAGTTTCACGAAAATACTCAGCGCTGGAAGATTGAAAGGCCCAGCGATACAAGCGCAATGGAGCTGGAAACCAGCGAGCAGCTCGGATGATCCTCTGCACACTCCTGTCAGCCTACGAGGATCGAAATGACAGGCTAACCTTGTCACCAGCTGTGCTGACTAGGATGGGGACATGACAACCTCACCTTCAAAAGGATCTTGAGTGTACATTCTTGGCGTGGAGTTTATCTTCCATTTCCAGTTGTATCAGTTTCAGTATTGAGTTATTGATCCTAGGGATCCTCTGACCATATGCCCGCCCCTCTTCCTTAAGTGGTTTTAGGGTGCATTCTTATTTAGAGTTGCTTTGATAGAGGTTTGGTTTTGACGCTAACACTAATCAAATTGGCCAAGTGTTGGTTATTGTGTAAAAACTGTGGCAAAAAATTGGTTAGCATATTTCATGCTTGAATCCACAATATATATCTCATGTGTAACACTCTCAACTTGAGTACCATCATAGGAAGACTCAACAACATCATTACCTTCATGTGAAATGGATGGCACCTCATGATTAGAACTGTTGTTGCAAAAATTAGAATAGGTGTGGTAGCCCGGTATCATATTTTCAACATCTCCAATGGGCTGATCCATGATTGTAATTTCTTCCACTTTGTGATCAACATGTTGACTCAATGGTGTGATATCAATCTCCATTTGATCCAAAGTTATTTATTCTTTAGGACTCCCACCTGATGACTAATTTTCGCATTCATTGTGATCACTTGTAGGCTGCAAACTACACACAAGTGATTCTTGTGTCATTCCTTGTTCTTGCACATTAAGCTCTTCACTTTTCCCAATGGTTTCTCTCCTATCTTTTGATGTTTCTTTCCTTTTTCGCTGCTGATATGGATTTGAAAACATCAAGTCATCTTCATCCTCTTCCGATATACCCAAGAATTGTGTGAAAGAAAGCATGTCTTGTATCTTTTGAGAAAGAGACCGATACTTGTCATAGTTGGCCATAATTGCTTTATTTGTTGGTGAAACATGAGGAATCTTCCCTGTTCTAATAGATGGAGATGATCCACTAGAGTGCCCAAATTTCTTTGAAATTGTATCAATCATTCAATCGCTGCAATTGACGGTTGCTCTTATCTTGTGACTATTCTAATGCTTTCCACACCTGTGTATCCTTAAGCAATTTTTCCATGATGACTCGTCATGCTGCCAAATTGAAAACTAAACCAAACGGAAGTACACATTACTTGGAATGCACCCAACAGGTTGGCAAGATCCAGGCTCTGATACCATTGAAAGATCCCCAACCCAAATCTGATATGATTTTCTAAGTTTTGTCTTTTCAAAGTCTTTGACCAGCGAATAGGAAGGTTTTTGTTTTTGTTTTGTTTTTGCGTTTTTCTGATTTTTTTTTGTGTTTTTGCTGAATGTTGATTTATGCAACAATATTGCAAATTAGAAGGAAAAAAATTGCTGCTAAAACTTAAATAAATCAGACAATTTAAATAGAGAGCAATAATGATGAATTTATTGGCTTAAATGTTATTGTACATACCAAAAATCCTCATATAACAATCTGATATAACTTGAACAATGAAGAAAAACTCTTTTCAGCTTCTTGCCAGCTTCACAAATCTGCCATAGGGTCTGATATAAATTTCCAGCTAATTGAATATGCATATCAGATCCAATATGTAACGACCTATCCTATACGTGAATAAAATTCCTTAATTTTTATAACTTTTAACAAAAGTAAACGAGTAAATAACATTGTAATAAAATTTTTCTTTTCTTTTCAAATTGAAATACATCATATATACACAATTTAAAGCTTTTCACAACAAAATAATTTTTACCATTTCAAAATGAATAATAGATTACGAAAGCATAAGATTACATACACAACTTAAACAACTTTTGCACAAATAGAAGTAAGACAAATTCAGATCTTCCTCTTTCAAATCTTGCTCTTTCTAGATGTTCATTGGAGAGTGTTCATCACTGTGTATTTTATTTAACTAGACTCATATTGCAGTCCCTCTCTAATATCCATTTTTTCAACAAAGGTCTCTCTTGAAGAGTATTTATTATAATCCCAATTCTGCTAACCAACCTGAGTATAGTGTGTCTCCAAGGCACTAGATTCTCTCAACCCCACAATCCCAAACTAGTATGTAAAATTATTGATCATCGAACCCCATAATGTAATCATCATCTCCAATTTAGATGTAGGTACATTTTCATTACTATGGGCTATATATTTTGGTTCAAATTCTAATGCTCATCTATCACTTATTACACCTACCTGTAATGATTTGACTTTGGGCTACTTTACTCTATGCGTAGGCTATGTCCTTCAATGGGTTCAGTTTACCCTAGACTTCCTACCTCAAACAGTCTACTAAGAAATGAGCCAATAAACAAGTATCTGATATCCTAACTCTTGATTTCGGAAATCTTTATCCTAGGAGTGAAGCTTGTCAGAGTTAACCTAATAACATAAGTTAAGGATCATACTTGGTTTGACATCATTTCGTTCCTAATAGATATTAATTACTCTACGTATTCTCCATATACATAGATCATACAAAATTTCAAACTCAAGCAAATGCACATAAAAATCCTTCATGGCATAATGCAAATTAAGTAAAGCTACCCTTAAGCTTTTTAAACAATTGATTCCCTCCTTAAAACTCTTTTATCCATAAATCCTTCTTTTAATCTACCATTAAAAATGTATTAAATTTTTTAAGCATTTACCCATAATTGCAAATGGTTTCCCTCATTCAATTGCCCTTCAAGTACAATGAAATTCCTCATGCATTTATTCTTTATGAAAGCTCATCAAAACAATATTGATTTGCTATGAACTATTTGCATATATCATACTAATTGCAAACAACAAACTCAAGAATAAAAGAGAAGGACATTCAAGCAAAAATTACTAAATAGATAACATGCCTGTTATAATAAGCTTCTCTCCCAGCACTGTTTTGTCAGCAACTTCTAGGATTCCCAATTGAAGATGGTTGTTTTGCAAATTATCTCTCTTTCAATATAGACAACTCTTTTAAATCACTCTTCCTAAATAACACTTCTCTAATAGAAATTGTTATTTCACTATTCTACAAGGTATTTTAGCACAGTCAATTGTCTGCAATTTATAAAGGCTTCCAATTCTCACACTTTCAGCAATATGATGAAATGCAGCAATAGCAAACAACACAACAGCTTAAAAAACTGAAGAAGATAGCTTTGAAATTCGCCAAAGACAAATTGCACAAGGATATTTTCAATGGATGGTTGGGCAAGTATTTATAGACCTGTAATTGCAACTATTTCCTCCATTTTGGGCATGTAGAATGACTACAAGGCGCATATACTCAGTCAACCGTCACTTGGCAAGTAACTAAACCCTATGTCACCTCAAAAAGGAGTGAATCGACCTCCATGGAGCCAACATTGCAGAAAATTTCAATTCTAATCTTAGAAATTGCCACTTATAGGAAAAAATTTTGCTAGGCGTATAAAAATAAATGACTCACTTTACTGCGTTTTTTGTCAAGTCTCAGCTTGTTACAGCACAAAAACTTTGTTTGGCATCCCCTATTATCCAGTTTTGAAGGTTTCCTCCTCCATTTTGTTGCGTTGAAGCTTTCTTCATTTCCACGTAAAAACTCTTAGCTGAGTTTTGTTTATTTTTCAAATGTTTTCATCAAATATTTCTCTCATAAAAAGCTTCGATACTTTTATGAAGTTCTATATTTTTCTCAAGACTAGCGGCTATTCTTTTAAATATTCCTCTCAAATAAACTTGTATATGTTAAAAGATTTAAATCTTTTAACTTTATTATTTTGGAGTTCAATATTTATTCATTCAAATATTTACAAATATTTCCACTTTGGAGTTTATAAATGTTTTCACTTTAAATAATTAATAATGTATATTTATATATTTTATAATATATGTATTTTATTAATATTAATATATTTATATATATAAATATATAATTTTTTCTGACATTGCCATCGTAATGTATATATATATATATATTCATATATATGCATATATTAACTCAACATTAATGCATATATTCTATACTTTATAAAATATATAAATATATATATATATATACACATTTATTTATGTATTTATGTCTATATCATAAAATATAATCACATTATTGATATATACATTTATATATACATATATATGTAAATTTTCTAGACGATAATATTAAAATATTATTTTCACCACAGATATTAGGCGGGGTGTGTACGTATATATATGAGTATAACCATATATACTCTTGTGTATACGTATGTATGCGTATATACATGTCGACACATGCATAAGAGAATATCTATCTGCTCATCGTACGTACGTATCGATATGTCTATACATATAGATACGTGTACACAATGTATACATGTGTATACGTACCCACTCAACCTCTAACATATGTCTATCATATTATTCATACAAGGGGTCACAATTTAGTAAGTCTGACATTAAACAATCATTACTCATTAAGCACAAAGAAGTAAATCAAACTCCTAAAGCCTATGGATGACTTATCAAGACTAACTTATCTCACTTGGTTCCTCTATAACCTTCATGATGTGTGTGTATGCTCAATTGATTGTAATATTGCCTTGCTAGTCCACCAATGCCCTCCCAAGTGATATTTCCCGTCACCGAGGATTGGCCTTCCTCGGCACTCGTGATTCACATGCCAAGCGAAACCTAATGCTGATCAAACGCTCGTACAATAATAACAATAAGTATAAATTTTGCAAGATATAACAAACATCATATACATTAATCCCCATAATGTATGTTTTCACCATGATTAATATCGAATTGAACAATATAAGAATGAGATACCATTATAAAACCTCCATGATAACAAGGTGCTTCATATCTTATTCATCCGATATAACTATTCTTTAAACACACAATAATTATTCATCACTTAACAGCTCAGTACAATCTGGTATCAGCCAATAATTACAGACCTTCATAAGTACCAGGCTGGTTTCCCGATCTTGAAAGTTTCATTTTAAATGCCGGCGTACAGACATAAATGAGTTGCTAAGGCCTCTCGAGGAAAGGCCCTTGTATACCATGGCTCTGACCAGCCGAATATGCTAAATATAATAACATCAGTTGCAATCAGATAAGAGAAATATATTCGCAAATCCCATCCGGCAAAGCCAAAATGAAGACTCCAAACTAGGGATCTCCAAAGGTGAACCGGCTCCGCCCACCTATCGGCGTTTCGAGAGTTTTCGTTCCTAGAAGGTTGAAACAATGCTGAAACCCTTCTCCAGAGCTCAACTTGCAAATTGCTTTTGTCAAAATGAGAATAGAATGCCCAAGAATGAGCCCAACATATTGCTTTATAACCGCCCATGAGCTTTTTTATAAAAATTAATAAAATAATCTTCTTGAGGGTCTTTCCTCATCCAAAGAAAATGACCACTTTTTAAAAATAACTTGAGTTGCTAGGATGGGGGCACTTTTCACTATTCACCTTATGATTTTCAGTTACTATTCATCTTTTACTATTCTATTACAGTAAACCTTAATATTTTCACTTTAGCCCTGGATTCAGCAACTGAAATCCAAACTAAAAGGCTCATAAGGCTCCTAGCTAACTCCACAGTCCTTGGTTGAGTCCCCTAACCATTTTTTTGACCTATGGGAACCCTAATAGTAGGCCAACCTCCGCTACAGACTGAGCTGTCTAAGTAAGGGACATTACATGATCAACCATCTACTAAAGTAAAAGTATGGGATTCTCTAAAAATGGCTTGTAGAGAAAAAAATTGACACAAAAAAAATTACTAGCTTTTGGTCTATGAGGAAGAGAGAAAAAACTAACCATGGCCACTCCATAGTTTACTCTTGAATGGCTTTAACGAATATACTTGTTAGGTGTCCTCATGGGGATGTATAAGTGGTCACATCACTATAATTTCACCTCATAGAATAGGATACGATTGAATGTCAAGTCCCAAATATACGGGATCCTTTTTGAGTCATATTAAGCAATGAATAATCGTTCTAACCGACATTAACAACATAAATCAAAACATTGCTGCATACCATGAACAACAATAGTGAAGTCCCTGTTAAGACCTAGCAAATGAGAAAGCAAAGAGGAAAGCAGTAGATAACAATAACAATGAATCAAAAAAAATAATAAAAAAATCTGCCTCTACATCTACAAGCAAAGAGGATAAACAAATAGAGGTGGAATTGAATGAATTGATGCTGAGGTTAGATGAGAGCAAAAAGAAATATGATGATGAAAAATCCACTTCAGAAAAATTAAAACAAATCCTGGTGAAAGCAAAACATTGGGAACAAAAATTGGAGGAAGAGATAGAAAAAAGTGAAAGATTGGCAGCAGTGAGTTTCGCGAAGCAAAAAATGAAATAAA